>CAJNDV010019668.1:84569-112727 GCA_905221635.1 Symbiodinium sp. CCMP2456 | reverse complement strand
AATGCCTTACACATCGAAAAAAAAAACTGCATATGTCTACACCCAGACTTGGAATATACAAAGTTTCTGCCAATCGGCACTCGCAGCAGATACAGTAGTTGGTTCAAGCAATGGTGACCGTTTCGGCGTGATGGGCGGAGTGTTTTAGGTACTTGACTTGAGGAGGTGCATTACGACTCAGTTAATTTATCATCGGGACCCTGATGTACAACACAGAAGCCTTACGGCCCTGCGTGCTGGAGCGACCAACCCTCAAACCCCAAAGGTCAGCCTCAAGCGGCAAACCTCCAAATCCAAAGTCGCACACCAAAACCCCAAACCCTAAGGCTCAAGTCATCGATCCGCAACAACACATCTCAACAACACTTTATTTACCTAAGCCCCAAATCTACATCCAACGCACAACCTGTACATCGTACTACCGAATTAACGAATCTGATCTCAAGACGGCAAGTGGAGGCAAGCGTCGCGGGGCCCTTGTCCAGATCCTTAGTTGCAGACTTCGCAAGCCAAAGGAGCTAAACTTACAGTTTGAAAGGATGTCATACGCTTCGAAATAATCGAAAAAGCTTTCTGGCTCGGCTTCTAAGATAACGAAAAACTTGCTGCTTCGGCTACGACGACTTTAAACCCCAAACCCTAGATTACTAATTCAACTACTAAGACCTAGGGGAATGATTCTGCTACAGAGCAGAGACCCTACCAACCGCTAAACCCAGGACCAAGGATCCGTGTCGAGGGGTGTGGCTTCGAAGCAGCCCCGAGGGTCAAGCCCTTGTGCAGCCAGCTGCTCCTGCGCGTGCAGGGCTTAGGGGTTTAGGGTTTAGGGCTGAGGGTTTAGGGTTTCGACTCACACACTCGCAAAGCAGGCATGGCAATAAGTGTCCGAGGTTGCTACGTGGACATGCTGGGCCATGTTGACAGGGGGGCATATTCACGATCGTCCAAAGCATGAACGAACATGACGCAACAGAGTACAGAGTAAAAGGCACAAAGATATATTATAAAGTGAGTATAAATAACGGATGTTGCCCGCACTGCCAGTGGCCATGCAGTCCTAGTCCCATCCGTGGCGTTGTGCCACTCTGTTTCAAAAGATCTAGCACTCTGTAACCCAGGGGCCTCAACAATTAGAAGAGGCTTCTTAAGATCTGCATAAGAATAATACTCTGTACCCTAAATAGCTCTGATAGGGGCGAATAGCTAGAAGAGGTGTTCTTAAGAGATATGCATAATCTTATGTGTATACTGTCATTACTTTGATAGCCACTGCAAGGGACTTTATCACGAAACCGAAACCTAAACCCGAAACCCTCAATTCTGATCCTGGCTATGCCGTGGTCCTCGGGCTGTGTTTGGGCTTCTGGCTAATTTCTTAGGGCCGTCAGTTTCCATTCTCTGATGTTGGCCCGGACCTGGCTTGGATCCGGGTGGTAATGAATCAAACTCGAGGGAGAGAGTCGGGGAACGTCTGGCGAAAGAACCTAAACCCTAAACCCATGAACCCTAAACTTCCTAAACCCAAGGTCTAGCAAAAGCCCCTAAACCCTAAACCCATGAACCCCTAAACTTGCTGCACCCAAGGTCTAGCGAAAGCCCCTAGACCCTAAACTTCCTAAACCCCCAGGAGCTCCAGGTTTTCAAGGTTAGGGTTCAAGGCTTTATAGGCCCTACAACACCCTGAGCCTAAAATAGGGTTTAGGGTTCAGGGTTTAGGGTTCCTAAAACCCCCCAAAACCCACTTCAACTCTGAGCTTTTGCATAAATTTTCGCGCGACGGGTTGAAGACGTCGAAACAATCGCACCTACTTACCTCTTGAATCGAGAATCATGGAAAGCGCACTTTGCCGAACAGCTGAGGTAGAATCACCTATGTGTAGAGCGAGATGGCCTCTATGTACGCATACATGTATGCACGTATGTCTGCATGTATGCATGCATACATGCATGTGTGTGTGTGTGTGGATTCACATGCTGCGGAGGATATGTTCATACTCAAGCCTACCTCGTCTCGGATGAACGGGCACTGGCTGTGCCGATAGACGGAACATGACAAACCTCGGACCTACTGACGGCCGCAGCGGCTTAGCCCGAAATCCTAATGAATATAGGGGCCTTATAATGATTAGAATAGGGTTTTGGGGCCCATCATACTATATTTATCATAAGGAACCACCAAATCACTATTGTCAATCAGTTCGGCCCCTACATTATAACCCTGACAGCATCCACTGGGTCCGGGTCCTTCTGGTCTTCCGTCAAGCTATTGTAGAGCTGTTGGGCCTGTCGAGGATTCAAGGCTTCAGGGGCTTGTTTAGGGCTTAGGGCTCTATATAGAACCCAGGGCGAAGGGATCAACAGGGTCTAAACCCTAAAGCCCTACGAGTACACCATTTGGGCTTTATCCAAACTATACAAAGCGCGGTCCGTGCAGGCATATTTTAGGGATGGAGTTAGTCCCGTTTGGTATCGACTCGCACACTTCGCACTCCCGTCTGGTTTAGGGCCAGGGTACTTGGTAAACTCAAAGCACCGAAGTATCACGGTTCTACATGGGTTCAACAAACGGTTCATACGAAAGTCCACGGCTACATGCAGGTTTTCAAGGTCAGAAATGGTTGGTTATCAGGTCTTTGGGCGATCGTAAATTCACTAGGACTGCAGCAACAACAAGTGAGTCCCGACCGTATGTTATCTTTGATGCCCTGTTTCCATCCACACATGTTTAAACATAGTAGGTAGGCACAAAGAGTCTGGAGTCACACTCTAAACCCTAAACCCTAAAGCCTTCAGCCTAAACGCCTAAACCTTAAATCCTAAACCCTAAAGCCCCTTGAGTTTAGGGTTCGGGCTTCGGTAGGCACAAAGAGTCTGGAGTCACACTCGAAACCCTAAACCCTGTAACCCTAAACCCTAAAGCCTTCAGCCTAAACGCCTAAACCTTAAATCCTAAACCCTAAAGCCCCTTGAGTTTAGGGTTCGGGCTTCGGGTTTGCCTACTTTCTGCGACTTCGAAGAGCCGGAGAGCAGCGAACAGATCCTTAAACCAAAAATGTATCTAGGGGCCTTCATAATTAGAGTGGGGTTGTGGGGCTCATTATACTCAAACCCCTAAACCCCTAGACCCTAAACCCGAACCCCGAAATTCAAGAATCCCATTTTTGAGCCTGGGCCAGGTCAATTCCTTCCAGCAGCTGTTGGCAGGGAACCTGCTAAGAAGGCGGGAACCCTTGGGGAAGCCCGCTTCCCGGCCCTTCCTACGGAGGATGATGTCGGTAGTTCTCTACATTAGGGTCCCTTTTTAGGTCCCCAATATAGTACGGCACCCTGATAAAAAGAACTTCAAAAGGGACCCTAATTGAGAGAACTGCCCATATAAATCCTGCATTAAGCATATTAAGGAATATGCCATAGTTCCCATAGTTTATAGAGTCCTTAAGATAATTCAGCATTTACATCATCAATAGTAAGGGGTTGGGTTACCTGGCTTTGGGGTTCAGGGTTTAGGGAGGGTTTACGATCTATGGTAGACTATATAAAGTACCTGAACCTACAAAAACCTAGCTTTTTGTAGGTTCTTATATTATAAACCCTGGTATGGAATGCAAAGGGACCTTACAAAAAAGTAAGTTATGGTAGGTTAAGGCAGCCTCTAAACCGGAAGCCTTCAACCCCCAAATAATGCCCCCTACAATCTGAGGCGGTTCATACATTCATGGTCGGGAAGCATGTGGGCAACTGTCCCAAATCCTACAGGCTACACCTTACACCCTAAACCTGAGGTCCTAAGCCCTTAACCCCCCAACTTCTCTAGCTCAACTCCGCTTTTTTGAGCCTTGCCCTAAACCCTAAACCCAAAACCCTAAACCCTAAACCGGTCAGACTTACGGGTGTCTCGTTGCGGTGTAGGGGCCTAAGGTCGGAGACCGAGGCTTTGTGACTCTGCCGTCGGGCTTTGGGGGCCCGGATCCCTAAACCCTAAGCGCTGAACCGCGAGGGTTTCGGGTTTAGGGTGTAGTGCCTCGGGTTTAGGGTTTCGGGCCTCGGGTTTAGAACAAAACGAGTTTAGGGTTTAGGGCCGAGGGTTTAGGGGTGGGGCCTTGATTTAAATTCGTGAAGGGATCACTGTGTTGGTGCATCCTTGGGGGGTTGGAGTGCTGCTACGTAGAGTTCTGTGTCAGTTACCAACACACTGCTTGGCTAAGTTGCTACAGGAGGGACCTTGATAACTCAAATGTGGTCTTGCGGTCTCTTTTAGTACAGGTAGATAGGGACTATGAAAAGGTAATGCTCTTGTTGCTTATTGTCCCGACCTCAGCATGTTATTCGCAACGGTCCAAACTTCAGACCCCAGATTTCAGCTACAGTCGAAGCACGAGACAGAAACGAAGTTTTCACTGGATAAGGGTACCGGGGGGAGGTTCATATTGTATTAGTATTCGAAGTATGCGAATCAGCATTCGCTTATGTAGGGTCCTGTCGGGTCTATACTCCTGTCTTGGCTGCAGCTCTACCTGTTAAAACCCAACAGCAACGGCAAAGGCGGAAGCCCACACGTGATCTTTAACGCATAAGCCCCGAACCTGAAACCCCTACCTCCTTAAGGACGAAATGAACCCTAAAAGGATTTGAGGTTCATATACCATATAGGGATTCATAGTACAAGGGTATAGGGCCCCTACTTTTAAGGTTCATTTCGTCCTTAAGGCTCTCAACATCTACAGTAGATCGCCTATCCCCAGACACAGCCCTCAACCTCTAAAGCACAAGTCAGAGTGACTCCTGAACTCTTGAAGGCCAAACCCTAAACCCTAAACCCTAAACCCCTAAACCCCTAAACCCCTAAACCCTAAACCCTAAACCCTACACAAATTATAGGAGCCTGGATAGTTGGGAATCAGGCTCCGTAACATAGTGTAGCACAAGTATACCTGCCGAAAACCCTCTTACAACCTCTGAGGCTTGTATATTACATGTTACATGAGCACATAGGAATTAAAACCTAAGCCACGCAAAACCTGAAAGAGCCTAAACCCGAACATCTACAAGTCGAACGAAACCAAAGCCAAAACCCTAAAACCTAACACAACAACGCCAGCTATGCCTTCAACAGCCCTGAACCCTAGCCACCTTCAGGCTCCAGCCCAGCCCTAAGCCCAAACCGCAAAATGCCTGATAGGGGCTGTAGTAATTGGGATCGGGTGTTGGGGTATATGATCACTAGCCAAATGGGGAACCCAGAAGGGACGGAATGAGTATGAATATTTATTTAGGCTTCCATACTGAATCAGAGGTCTGATCACAAAAGCGGCCTCGTCTAGGAAGGGAGCTGAGTCTGTCAAGTCTCCGAGGTCAGGAACGGAGGGAGGTGGACTCGGTGGATCCACCTTTTGAGTTTAGGGATTTTGGTTTAGGTTTTTGGGTTCTAGGGTTTACGGTTCAACATTGGGGCCTCAGTGAGAATCTGACAAGAAGAGGGTTGTGGGATGTCAGCATGGCATGCATTGTAGATGGACTATGACTATGACGGGGTGCTACAGATTGCTCACACGAGCTGATTACGACTTTCGCGGGCTATCTAGGGGGGGCTTCACATGAAACTACATGCGGGCCTTCCTAATTACAACAAGGATTTGGGATAGTCTGTTGCTATGATGATACGGGGACTACAAGGGGATAGCACCACTAATAACCCTGTAGCAGCACTGGAGGTTCCCCATGAAGCCTCCCAGAAGCTCTGAGCTTGGCACCTGAGCTACTCTTACTATGGCAGAATCCCCGACACTGCGCGCCTTCAAAACATAACAGAACCCTGGCTGCATAATAAAGCACAACTCAAAATCCCATAAGCTTACAACTGAATCACGCCCTCCCCACACTTCCAGCTGATACTCTTAACTTCCCTTGAAAAGCAATGACGGTGAGATGTCATGCAAGCATACGGCTCGGTAAACCTCAACGCCAGGCCGTGGCATCCAAGGTCGTGAGCCCCCTTTAGGGTTTAGGGTTAGGGTTCGGGTTTAGGCATCTTAACACAGGAGACCCCAAATCCGAAATAAACCCTGCCTGATCCCTCTTTTGATTTCCTTCGATTAAACCTGAAAAAACCTTGGTGCCAAAATAGAGACCCTCAACCCCTTCGCACACAACCTCTGACAGCCTACGCCTCCAAACCAACAGGGGCACACACACACACACACAAACACACAAATCCTCCACCTCTTTCAACACCCTCTAAAGTCCGCAAGGTAAAGAAATACTACAAATCCCAAACCCTAAAGAACCAGGCCTTCAGGGTTCCTTAGTACGAAAACCCTTTAAAACCATTCACAAGGGGTGAAGCGAAAGAACCTCCCAAACTCCAACCAACCTAAACCCTAAACCCCAATCCCCTAAAAACCCTGAACCCCTGAACTCCTAACTTAAGCTCCTTAAGCCTTCAAGAGCCAAGGTACCCGGGGTTTCCAAGAGAACCCCCTCACTCCGCCCTCGCGCTTGGGACGCGCCATGAGCCTCGGAAGAGCTCACAAAAATGGCAAGACCCACGGGTAGCTTGGCTCTTTGAGGCTTAGGTACTTAAGGTTTAGGGCTTCGGCGCTCACACTCGGACAATCCCTGTCCGATTCTGGCATCTCAGCCGAAGGGTGAGTTTGGCCAGGAGAAAAGAAAAACAGAAATACGAGTAACAATATTATCAGTAGTCATAATAACTGATAGTAATACTAATAGAAAGAGTAAAGGGCTTGAGGTTGGCTTTAGGGCATAGTTGGGCTCACTCTTCTAGCCCTGGCGCTGTTCTAAAGTCTCAGACATCTTCCCGCGATTCAGGAGCCCTCAAATTGGTCGGGGCTGAAGCTGGTTAAGGATTTAGCATCCCACACCCGAACATCCAAAAACGTTTAACGGCGTCAACATTTTTCGGACTAGGAGAAAGAATGTAAAGACCGTGGGCGGTAGCAAAAACGGAACAGCTGTCACCAAAAAACTCCGAAAACTCCAAGATCAGCATCTACACCTCGATAAGCCATGAACCCTAACACCTGAATCCCACACCCAAACTCTCGGCGCAGATTGAATCAACGGCAGGTTTGAAGCCGAGGGGCCAGAAAACAAGACCACCGTCCGCCCGAGCATGAACGAAGCTTCGGATGTCTTATCTCACTTCCGCCCTTGTGCTTGAGGTCTTTTCGGTGTAGATTCCTAGGGTCCCTGTCGTCGTTTAGGTTTCGGGTTTAGGCCTATGCTTGCGAGTTTAGGGCTGCAGCGCTCGAATGTCGACTTGAAGCTTTGATGGCTTAGGATTTGAACTTCCAACGTGCTGGCTTGAGGGGCTGGCCGGGGGAATTCTTAGTCACCAGATGATAGTCATGGCGACTATCGTGTTGGCAGGCATGGTAGTAATTACCCAATGACAGCTACAAACGGCTCGAAAGCAGTTTGGGTAGATTGAGGGTCATTGAAGCTGCTGCCGCTGCAGGGCAGGTATCCACACTGGGTTCGGCTGGGACGTGGCTTTCCCATGCCATCATTGGAAACAACGCACCATTTACTATTTACAGATCGAAACTTCCACTAAAATTTACTTAGCTCCCGTAGGCAGGAAAAAGAACCTGGAGTCTCCGGCCCCGAGACATGAACGCCATGTCTCGGGCCCATCCAAACCATGAACACAACGTGTGAATTTCAGTCCATAGTGTTTTACTGAACCTTTTTCCACTGAGAACCCAAGCTCCACCTAGCCGCATTTGCTGGTAAATCAGTAATTGGCCCCAGGCTCCGGCGCCTAAGATCACCACCAAAAGCTTGCAATGATGAGGGGGGTGGGTCGGATACACCGTAGGGCTCTAGACTCTAAACTATTCGTAGAAATATTTACTGATAGAAGCCCATTCTTGTCCACGGTTACATGTTATGAGCTATACTATAAGGGTACTATAACGTACGGTAACACGCTACTTAAGTCTGTCAGGCGATCTCTTAGCTCGAACAGGGTTCAATAAGGGTTGCCATGGCTCTGCAGGGTTCTACCAGGATACTCCAAGGCCTTGATAAGGAGGCGAAAGGGTTTCTACAAGGGCTTTTGACGCTTCAAGGGCTACCTATAGGCTTCTGCAGAGTGCTTTAGCATGATATGCGGGTTCCGCTAAACACAGGGTTCCAGATTAAGGAAGCAAGTTTTCACCGAAGGTCTTGCGCAATATAAAGGGAGAGACAAACCACGACAAGAACAAAAAATCAAACAACCTGAACCCAAAGCCCTAAGACCCTATAAACCCTAAACCCAAACTGAGCCCCCTCGATACCGAATATCATGGGGACCCAAGTACAAGACCCTTTGAGAAAAGGGTGTATCTGCATGAAACTAACTCCACCCAAACTTGGGTGCGTCAGGCTCAGCATTGCACCCCTTCATCTGAAGGCTCCCAATTCAAAGCCTCGCTACACCCAAAGAATGTAGAGTAGAGGGTTTGTTTTAATTCTGGGTTTTCTGCTGAAATCTCTATCTACATAACGATCGTTTATTGTCTACTTCAATCTTTAGTCCCCCCCGAGCCCTTTTAAAATCAACACGGCCCACGATCCGAGCCAAAGGCTTCAAGAACCCATAACTGCCTGAGGCAGTCAGCGAAATTATATACATACATATATATATATATATCCATGTATGTGTATATATATATATATATATTGCCTCCTACATGGCTGAGCGAGTCGCGAAGTAGGGTACAAAGGTCTTACAGGTAAATGCATATATATATATATATACATACATATGTATATACATACGTATATATATATATATACACATGCATATATATGTTTTTGTTTGTGGGCCCTTTTCTATATGCTGCATGTTCAGGGCTTTAGGGTCTGATGACAAGCTCTGAAACCATGTGTAATTGGGACAACACAAGACTATAAGCCCCTGAAGGATAGGTATAGGTAGATAGGTACTTAAGTAGGTAGGTAGGTAGGTAGGTAGGTAGGTAGGTAGGTAGGTAGGTAGGTAGGTAGGTAGGTAGGTAGGTAGGTAGGTTAGGTAGTTAGGTAGTTAGGTAGTTAGGTAGGTAGGTAGGTAGGTAGGTAGGTAGGTAGGTAGGTAGGTAGGTAAGTAGGTAGGTAGGTTCGTAGGTAAGCAATCTTCTTATCACCAGCCTTTGGATCAGCTTGCCCGTCCAGCAACTTCATGACCTCAGAGTTGGGTGGTTTAGGGTTTAGGGTTTAGGGTTTAGGGTATCATAAACTACCAAGGTCTACTTTTCTCAAAGGGCCCTAGACATTCTAGGTTCGGGTTCATAGTTATTGCCCACAAGAAAGTAGGTCATGGTAGTTTAAATCCTAAATCGTCCAGAACCCTAAACCCTAAACCCTACTTTAGGGCCCTCAACCCTAAACCCTAAACCTCAGGCCCCGCAGGGCTTCAGGGTTCACAGGGGCAGCTCAGGCTTTTTGGGCTTTAGGGTTTTGGTGCTCCCCTGAGGCTCCACGGACCCCTTTACTATGTTCTTGGAATCTTAAAAGGTTCTCCTGTATAGGAACCACTTTACGGCCAAAGTATATACAATGCATTCGGAGGTCGATGGCAAGCGCTTCCTCAGTTGTAACTCTGTCTGGCCATGACTGAAAGCCTAGACCCGAACCCTCTGTACGAAGTTCAACGCACGCTCAGGGACCGACAACCCAGAATCCCGGAAAGCCCAAACCCATCCAAGAAGGGCAAGGCAGGTTTCTCTGAAGTGTCCTGTAATAGGGGTTACTGTGCGGATGGTAACAAGGGTTCCGTGTCGGGAAAAGAACAAGTCGAACGAGATGCTGAGTTAGAAAAACAACAAAGTTACATTAATGTGGGGCTTTCATAATTAGAATAGGGTTGTGGGGGTTCCTTATTCTATCTATAGCATCATATACCCCAAACCCTATTCAAAATTATTAAGGCTCCCATATTCTGAGGAATCCTACAGACTACCATTAGTTCTTCAGGCCGCAAAATCAGTTCAAGAAAAGTCTACTCAAGCCATCTCGACCGTACGTCTTGCGAACACGCAACTTGGCCCTAAACCGCCAGAAGAGCCTCAAATGCTTCGAAAAGCTTTTGCAAAATTCCCTGAGCACTCCAGCCGTTTCGGAGTGGCCATTGAAGACTGCGTGGTGGAGTGCCGTCCTGTTTCACTTCAGGAAGTACCCATCAACTAGCACTAGAACGACCACTCGACAGAAGAGGATTAGAACTGTAGAGCAGTCGGACTACTGAAACTGAAGGAAGGCTCTTTCCGTGTGCATTAGAGAGAACAGCTAAGCAGCTGGTCCTAGTCTAGAGCTCGAGTTCCCTAGAGCTCGAGTTCCTGATAACGATGACCGTTGCGACGATGATGGCAGAGGTGATGGTGGTGATGCCGGTGGTCATGGAGATGATGACGATGTCGGTAATGATGGTCATGATCAATGATGGGAATACAGATCTCCCTCACTCTCCATCCCCCTCCAGCTGTCATCATCATCTTGGTCATCGTACATCTTATCAGTACTTGCAGCTTCAGGGTGACGGCTTAGGAGGCCGCCTTATAGTTGAGGAGTTGGGCTTTGCGGCTTAGTATGTTTAGGGCTTAAGGGATTTTCAGAAAATTTGGGGATGTAGGGGGGTCAAGAGGCCCTAAAAAATCCAGGGATAGATCTTGTTGGAAATTGCTGCGGTTGTTGGCACGGGAAACCTATGCCGCCCATGATCTTGTACCCGAAGCCCTGCACCTGGTAACTTACCGACAGCCCAAAAAAACCTGTCACCTACATCCTGGTTACGACAAGCACTAAACCATCAACCCTAAACCCTAAACCCTGAACCCTAAACCCTAAAACCCTAAACCCCTAAACCCTATAAACCCTATAAGCTCTGAAGCCCTGAAGCCCTAAACCCTAAACCATGCAGTCCATCCATCACTGTCTCGAGCATTCGGGTTAGCCCGGCTTCCCAGGATGAAAGGCACCAAGTCCTGGCGGTTCGGGGAGCTAAGCTGTGAGTTTCTCTTGAGGTTTAAGGTTAGGCTTTAGGGTTTAGGGTTTAGAGTCTAGAGGTTTAAGGTTAGGGCTTAGGGTTTAGGAGCTCTATTTCTATGACTGTACTAGTTTTCTCTGGTTCCCGAATGCCTTTTTGAATCGCTGCGCCTCACGGCTTGGAGATCGTAGGCTCTAGATTGCCACGGTAAGCACTCTGCCACGCCGTCTAGGTAAAGTGTACCTATGGTCTCCATTGTAGTTCCTTTTAGGAGTTACCTTATCGGATCCTTTATATAAAATTGGTCAAACCAAAAAAGGGACTATAATGGAGACAAAAGGTATGCTTCCTTGATGACTGGGTAAAGATAGAAAAGCTTTTGAGCTAGCCTTGCCTTCGGATCAACACTTCTTAACATATGGAGCCCTTGCAAATACCCGTGTAGGGCACTACAAACGCATGGGGCCGAAAGTGATCCGCAAAGTAGTTCGAACCTTTCATGCTCGCAGATGGCCACACACTTTGGCGAAGCTATGCTTGGAAGAATCATGGGCTACGGTAAGCGTTACGATACAGGAAAGCAGACCCTAGACCCTAAGCGAAGTATAAGTATATAGGGAAATAAGGCTTGTGCAGTGTTCATAAGGAAGAATAGGGGAGAACCCTAAACCCTAAACCCAAAACCGGAATCTGGATGCCAACCATGTCCTGCCAGTGTTGCTGTAAAGACAGGCACTCCGGCGCTGGCCCGCGGCCACCACAATGCGTTTGAATGTCTGTCTTGGCCCGCACTATAGGGGCCTTAATTATTTGAATCGGATTTTGGAGCCCATGATACTATGTTTGTAATAAGCAACCCCACAAAGAAGGTTGGCAACTGTAGTAATAAGGCTCAATGTAGCGAACCCCGAACCAGAAGTCCCAAACCCCCAACACTGAAGCCCCAAAGCCAAGCCCGAACCCTTACCTGTGGCCCAAAAAACCTTACCGTTTTAAGGAGCTGTAGTATAGAAACCATAAGGAAACCTGACAAGGTAGGTCTTTTCGGCTACAGGTAGACAATGATAGCAACCCTTACAGGACCTGAAGCTTCTCCCGAATAGAACTCTTGGGAGGAACCGTACGTACTTCTCCGTCCTCAGTCGCTGCCATACCCGGCCCCAGACCCCGAACCCTCAATCCCAAGCCTAAACCCTAACCCTAAGGGGGTCCCCCCTTCAACAAAAAGACTGCAAAGCCTAGAACCCTCTAACCCCGAGGCCTTGGCAACCCTATAAGCCGCCAGTAAACTCTAAAACCTAAACCCTAAACCCTAAACCTCTAAAACCACCCCAAAGGTCCGTGAGGCCCTTCCGGGCGGCGACATGGAGGGCCGTGCGGCCACGGGAGTCAGGAAGATCGGCCTGCGACTGGTTCGGGTTTAGGGTTTTGGGTTTAGGGTTTAGGGTTTGGGGTAGGTGTAGGTTTAGGGGGGCTTCAGTGTTTTGTGCCTCCTACTTCACGACAATGGAGGGTTTGGGGTTTCGACGCTCGCGCTCGCAGGCGCGGCTCCAGGCACAACGAGCCCACTACAGGGTTTAGGGCTTGGGGTTTAGGGTTTAGGGTTTAAGGTTTAGGGTTGTAGTAGAGTTTAGGGTTTAGGGTCACCTGTCAAGCCAGTGTATCTTATAAGGTGTTTGATCAGGTGTTGAAGCTTTTGATTGCAGGATTGCGTATGGTTTTATCAGGTTCATAGAATGCCAGAGGGTTTTCCAGCGTTCTTATAGCGGCCCCAAACCCTAAACGCTAAAACACTAAACCCTAACACCCTATAAACCCTATAAGCCCTAGAGCCCTAAACCCTAAAACCCTGAACCCAAAAACCTTACTTCTGCGGGCTTCGTGTTAGCTGTCTCAGCTTGAGCAACCCAAGAGACCTCTCGCTGGCCTGGGGGCCTGGGAGTTCGACAGAATGTGTGGGGGCCTTAATGATTAGAATGGGGGGGGGGTTTTCTGGGGCTCCTTTATCGTAGAATTTCACTAAGCAGCCCTAAGGAATACTATTGGCAATTATTTCAGGCTTCTATATTAGATTATGGTTTCGGTTTCGGGTCTAGGCTTGGATAGAAATCATTAACCGAGCCTGTTTGTGATTTTGGCTTTGGGGTTCGGAGGCTAAGCGGGGATCGGTGTCATATCAGCAACCTGGCCATGTTTGACCGCTTAAACCCTAAACCCTTTTATGTTGTAAAAGGACTTTAGAAGGGGTGGTGGGGTTGTTCCATTTCGGCTTCAGAGCCATAAACCCTAGACCCTAAACGATACTGAAAACCCGAAACCTTGCGGTAAGCCCTATGCCCTAAACCCTAAATCTTACTGCAAATCCTAAACCCAAACCTCGTAACCCCTAAACACAAAACCCTAAACCCTAAACCCAAACCCCTAAACACTAAACCTCTAAAGTCGAAATCGTAACCCTCTAAACACTTCGCCTCGAAAACCGAAATCGTAACCCCCTAAACCGCCAAACCTCAGGGTTTAGGGTTTAGGGTTTAGGGTTTAGGGTCGTAGGCTTGGCTTCCGGGCTGTCCTGGGCTCTTGAACGTGAAGGCTCATACTGAAAGACTCCCTGCCAAGGCTGCCTTAAGCTCTAAACCCTGTGTAGACCCTAAGCCCTATAAATCCTAAGCCCTGAACGCTAAATGTTAATGTTAAACCCCTAAACTCCAAAGCCGTTTGCGCTGAGCCCTAATATCGGGGCCCTAATTCTCGCAGTATAGGGCTTGGGCGTAGAATCTTATGGTACAAGTGTCACAAGGAACCTCAGAAAATCCCTAAACCCGAAACGCATTTGTTGTAGTTTTTTAACTGGGCTTGGGGAACCCTAAACCCTAAACCCCTATTCTCTAAGCCCTGCAAGCACCGACAATTTCAACCCCGAGGATTCACCCGAAAAGCCAAGCAAACTTTCGCAGAGCGCTCGCCCTAAACAATCCAAGGGTTCGGGTTTGAGGGTTTAGGGTTGCAGAAGTAATCAATTAAAGGAACTACCGTGTAAGACCGTTATGCACATCCAACAGAACCCCTCCAAAGCTATAGCAAACCTGTATTACTTGAAAGGTTTCAGGGTAGGAAGCTCCCTCTTCTGCCTGCAGCGCAGTGCGTGGACATTTGTGAGGCAGCCTAAGTGAGCAGGGACCCTGAAGCGATGCTGTGCAGGGATTTCAGGGCTCTATACGGGCTCTACTCGTCTGTAAGAGGCTTTCGACTAGTGGTTTGGGCCTTAGGGGTTGAACCGGACTCAAGGAAGTGGGTTGCCTGCGGGATCTCCAGATCCAGTTCGGGAGAATGCTCTAGCTGCTCTTGTTGTTGTAGTAGGGGTGGCGACGTAGGAGCCTCACACAAGGAATCTGCTTAGGGATGTGGGGTCTAGCAAGACCAAAATGTGCTTGGCCCGGCGACTGGTGACAAGCAAGATGCATCAAAGAACGCAGCACTTCTATGAAACGAGCCTGCCTTCCATATGCGTTAACTGTATAAACCCCGAATTCAGGCTTCTGGCACACCCGTAGGGCCACTAGATACAAACTGAGCAAGACGAATATCAGAACAGCTGATGGAGCCAAGACCTTCCAAGACCAGTGGTAAATCCGCGTTTCGAATGTAGGGTTCGACATAAGAGGGGATGTTGCATCAAGACTAAGAAAGCGTTGGCATAGTCCGAGTAACCCCCCGGAGCAAAACATGAACCCACAAATCGAAGGGATGGACCAGCAACAAGAATACAGCATAGCATCTGGAAGCAAAAAAGCAAACAGAACAACGCAAGAGCCACGGTCATGGTTGTCTCAGCAGCAGTGAAAGGAGTAGTATCGAAGTTGGACATCTTTAAAGCTTTGCGACGGTCTCAACCACAGCGGCGTTTGGCTCAAAAACACGAACATCATGCGTTTGTCCTGATCTACATTAACTTGTAGTCATTTCTGTCTATTTGTCTTCATTTGTCAACGGTTGTTTTTGATTGTCTTCACGTGCCTCCGTTTGCCTTTAATTATGACGCTACGGTGCCTTGATCAACCTTTACCCCCTTGCTCGCCTGCGATCCAACCCGAACCGGCCTGTTCTTGTCCCAAGCCCAAGCCTCCGCCCCGCGTCTCAGCACGAAAATCAAGAACTTAACACGCAAGAGCACAAATCCAAGCCGCCGTGAAACGGCCAGGGCTTTAATCAAGCCTCAGGGTTTAAACCTCAGAGCTTAAATTTAGGTGAAACGTGGGCAGATGCGGCACATGCTCTTCAAAATCGACCAGGTAGAATCTTAAATCTATGAAATCTGATGCGCCATTAAAAACGGCTGTGCACCCCACCCAAAACATCTGTAGGAGACATGATCACAATTGTGGCATGACCCGGAAAAACCGTATTGAGCCTCAAAATATTTTATGGAATCTCGTCTTGCTGGAACTCCGATGACTTGATTGGAATTGTGGGAACATCGGGCAAATCATAGTACATATTAACATTGTTGAACTCCCGGAAATAGTCTCAAATACAGGGGGGAGTAAGGGGAGACTGCACCCCCCTCAAGTCCTCCCGAACGCTTGTTGAGAGAGTTTTTTCACCTTTGAAGTATTTAGGTGACAGCCTTTGCAAGTTTGTGAAGCTTCGTTACACCTGTGTTACAAAGTCTATTTCCATTTAAACAAAGTCTGTAGTTGGCATTTATTTGCTTTGATTTGCTCTGGCGCGCAAACTTTGAGTTCCCTTGTCAATTTTTGACAACCGGTGTCTCAATTGAGCTTTATAGCTGAAGTTGATCTTCGACTGACGCAACTGGCATCGCTTGTCTTACATAGGGTTGTTGGCCCTGAGGTGGAACACCCTGTGGTTTGAGGGTGTCGCAACTCCCAAACGAAGAAAGTACCGCACTCCTCTCCTCCGATTAATAAAGACCACTCGAATATCAAAACACGATCCCGGGAGGGCATGCTTTCCGGAACGCGCAAGAAGAGGAGTTTAAAAGGGCCGAGAAGAGATGCAGATTCCGGGATATTAGGAGATATGACGGGGACGCTAGGGATCCTTCCAGGGACGGACTTTCGATCACGACATGTGGTATTGCCCTCGTTTCGCTGATACGAGAGTAGAGCCGCATGATCAGTTGCAGAAGCAATTGGGATGGCCTACGACTGAAAGGAACAGAGAGTTCAACAAGAGAGTTGTTGTGCACATGGCTTCGGTGAGAAGGAAGTGGCTCGAAGAGAGATATGGGGAGGGGGAAACCCTCCCGAGCAGGGGTCGGGATTTTAGCTGAGGTTGGTACTGGAGTGCTCCCAGTGCGCGGCGACGCGAACCACTGTTGCACAAGACCAACTTTGACGACTAGATGGTTGGAACATGTTCGAACCCATAACTGTAGGGAAGCTCTCTCTCTCTCTCTCTCTCGTTTCTCTTTCTCTCTGGGGCAGCGTTACGGTTTAGGGAATATCCCATCATCAGAAACCTTACGCTTGCAAAAGCGAGTGTGTACTGGAGCCTGTGAGTTGAATTCCTTTTCCTCTCCGAATTTAAACTCAGGGATTATCCCAGCATCCGTGAATCCTGCGATTGTAGGATTGCAGTGTGTACTAGAATGCGTGAGATGAGTTGACTGCAAGAACTGCAGCCAGCAAGGTCTGCAGGGAACGTAGGACTGCAGGCAGGCAGTACCCGGGAACTGCAGGCTGCAGCCACCGAAGGAACGTAGCACTGCAGAGTCTGCGGCCAGCCCAAGGCCCAAGGCAGCGTTTAGAATACATCCAGGACATAATTGAAGATGCTAAAACAAACCACCCAAGTACTAAAACCTAGTTCGGGCAAATCCCGCGTTTATACCTGAGCCGGGGGGTAATAACCCCCCGAAACCTAATTATTCTTGTACCGTTTCGGACGAAACTTCATGCTCTCTGAAAAGTGAGCTCAGGCCCAATCGCCTTGACGAGTTGCGGTTCATGAAATCCAGAATGGGCCCCCATCGTAGTCATGGCAGGCTTGCGTATTATGACATCTGCATGTTTGAAAGTATTAATGCGGGAACATGTCTGCAGGGAAAGCTGGCAGGACCAATGCCCTCCAGAACCTAAAATCAGAAAGTCGAGAGCAGGGTTCAGGGTCCGGTGAATGCCCTCCGCACTCGAATCTCCACACGAACACAATAGGGGCGTCAGCGATTAGAATACGCTTTTGTCCAGGGGATCTATTGGGGCGACTGTGACTTATGATTCAAGCATCTCTATTTGCCGCGGGGCTTGATGAGGCACTCCACATACTCGTGGTTGTTCCAGAACCTGATCGTCCCAATCAAGGACGTGATTTCCATGTCTGAAGGCTTCATCAATATACGTATTCACAAGGTCGCCCGGCTAAGAGCCTCTAGACATTAATGACTTGGTGGAACAAAATCTTAAACCCTGAACCTAAGAGGTACTTAATCTCTCTGGCACAAGACTGTCTGGCACAAGACGTGACTTCAAGGAACAGCAAAAATGCAAATTACAACCTGCTTTCAAAGTTACAAGCTCGCAAGGGCCACTGCTACCGGCTATGGCTGACCAGGGGCGATACTGCGAAGTCACTACGGCGACCTTGTGAAGAAGAGACCCTTCTATGTGGAGCTTTGTGAAAGTCCGGACTTGCTCTTCGCTCGTGAGGAGAATGAAGATAACGAGGGTCCTGACCTGTCTCGATACATGCAACTTACTGACCGATGGTTGGCAGATCACTTTTGTTGTATACGTTTGCAATGTCTAACTCCTGAGGGACGAAATGAACCCTAAACTATACCATATATGGATTCATACTATATGGGAATAAGGCCCCTACTTTTACGGGTCATTTTGGCCCTCAGGGCTTAGACTGCCCCACTAATCATTCAACATCGCGTTGCTTGTCATTCGTGTTCAGAGAACAGGCCAGGGAGCACTGCAGCCGTGAGTGGCGACCACCCGCGATCATTCCTGGGCCAATACAGACACTTGCAGACACACCCTGTTAACATTTTTCTAGTCCAAGGCAAAGCCAGACTTAGGCTGAGGTGTTGAAACCTTACTGCAGGTGTTGGCGGAACATAAGGTGTAGCATAGCTGCAGACACTGTTGGTATGAGAGATAGTGCAATCTTCCGGGTGTCTTACCCCGGAAAGAGACCAGAAGCCCGAAACCAAGGTGGCACTCCCGAATCTAGCGGGGACTGCGAAGCTTCGAAAGATGCGCAGGCAGCCGTACAGAATCGCAGGTAATCTGCATCTTCTCCTTGTGTAGCAAATACAACCAATGCGCGGCCATTCAGTATGTCTTGTCGTGACGGCTTGGTCTAGACTGGGCTGTTTTGGCTCCCCCATGCCAAGCCGGGCAGACAGTCAATGCTTTGTCACTCACTCTCGGCTGGTTAGCCGGAGTGTATTGCGACTTCGTCCCGTCATGTCCACTTACGACCAGGCCCCAAACCTACATCCGACCTTCCTGGCCTTTTGTCACCAATTTCCTGGCCTTGTTGTAGGTATGGGCTTTACTATCGGATCTCCAGTCACAAGCTCGCAACTTAGTCCTGGAGATTTCGATGAGAGATAGCAACCTGCAAGTTGACTTAAGTTGATATTGAAGAGGTAACGTCCAGGTCCATCCGAAACCACTACACAGTATACCCTGGAGCCTTAGGCATACTTAGGATGTGGAGTTTCATGTTCGGTGCGCTTGACAGAACCATGCTCAGATGCGACCGGCATGGAGACTCAGGAAACTCTGGGAGCCGAGGGTGTCGGAGCTTGCCGATTTCCATAGGGTCGACAGCTCAGTGCTCGAATTTCGAAGATAGGGCTTAGGGCAACGGTTTAGGGTTTCGGGTTTGAGGTTTAGGGCACAGGCTCTGAACCCAAGACAGAAAATGTCAGGCCAGCCACCGATAGTTCACGCTCGCCCCCTTCATGAACAGCTCGCGCGCATCCTGCTTTAGCTGCCAGGCAGGAGGAGCTTCCCGGTTGTTCTCTACAGAAATCACCCTAAACCCTACCCAAAGTCTCCATTGTAGTTCCTTTTTTGGTTTAACCAATTATACATTAAGGATTTTATAAGGTGTCCCCAAAAAGGAACTACAATGGAGACTATAGGTAGACCCTTGGAATTAAACCCGACAAGCCCTATTAATCCTGGAAAGATTGGAACCAATTTCCTGCCTTCTAGGGGGGGCCCTTTGGGATCAAGCAAAGTTTTAAGCTTCGCAGATTTCGGGGGGTTAATGTAGGGGCCTTAATCACGGGGCTTTGGGGCATATTAAACTGTAATTATAATGAAGAACCCTCAAAATAGTGTAGTTAATTGTTAAGGCCCCTATATTAGGGTTTTGGGAAGCTGGGTTACAAAGAGTAGATACGGGGATATTCTCATGCATCTATGTTATGACCTGCGAGTCTTCTGGGGATGTCATAATTGTGAGGGAGTAGAAGGGGATATTCTCAGGCATCTGTATCATGACCGTCAGGCTTTGGTGATTGGGTTTGGGTTGAGGTTCTGTTCTACATTCTACACAGCTTCTTGCCAAGGTATACGGTTTAACGCTTAACTTCCTATTCTGGCAGGAAATACACCCCCCTTTCAAACAGGTTACCGACGGGCCGAAAAGAAGGAGCCATCAAACCCTGACAGCCCTAAGACAGTGGGCCTTGGTGATATTTCTGCGGGGACTCCAGGAGGAATTGTCATTTTGCATGAATTTGCGTTGCATACATGCATGCCTCATACAGAATGCGCACAACACACAAACACACAGGCACATACATACAACGTGTAGCTGTGTATATGTATAGGTATATATATATATACATACACAGACATTTGCGTACATACATGTGCGTGTGCATATAGCAATACATGTATATTTGTACGTATGAATACAATGTTTCACATAAACACGTATATGTATGTAAACGGCTCGGGCATTCTGTAGACCAGGAACCCTGAAAAGACGTAAAGCCCGAAACTCATGATGATGCCTGACTTTGTCGAACTGGCACGCTTCGTGTGCTACTGCTGTAGCTCTTGATGCTGCCATTGGCACTTTCTCGCCTGAGGGCTCCCCAACTGGCGTCGTAGCACTCTGGATGCAACATATCCTCCCGAACCTCCAACACTTTTCAACTAAAAACCTGCATGAGCAGCATGGCCCAAGACTGGCCTGCTTCAGTCGTATACTAAACCTATGCGCTTTCCGGGATATAGACTATACCATAACTTTATACTACTGCGCAAATACGATTACTACTTATTCAGATTATTCGAAGAGCTGTAGGTTCTGGCGCTGCGGGGTTCAACGGTCTACAGTTACAGGCTGCCAGGGCTGCAAAGCCTACCTAGAAGCTTCATGGTAGTTCCTTTCTGTGGCCTCGACTGCCTTGCTTGAGCGATTCTGACGATGAGCTAGGTTATAATTAACACAAGAATGTACCGCAAGTCTGGGTTTACACTCTCACAACTCGGAACAGCCAGGCGAGGATCCATGTGCGACAGTCGGCGTGAAAACATTGAAATCTATAGGATGCCCCAGGGTTTTTGGTTAGGGTTTGGGGGTTACGTCGGGCGGAGCCTTCGCTGTCAGCTCAGAGGCCTTGTCGATCAGCTGCTGCGAATGCAGGGTGGTTTCCTGCCGGCCGGTTTTCAGGATTTAGGGCTTTAGGGTTCAGGTAAGTTATTTTAGGGGTTTAGGGGTTTTGCATGGGGGGGAAAATTTTCCCTTAACCCCTACACCCTTAACCCGCTAACCCTAAACCCTAAGCGTACTGGGGTGTCAGCAAGGAAAGGCCACAATTTCCTTCAGTCCGGTAAAGCAGCGTTGTCCGTCTTGGATTCTCCCACTCATGGCAGGGGTTTAAGTGAGGCTGCATGAGAGGTTTTAAATGTGTTTGGCGAATCTGCGAGCTCAAAGAGTCTTCACAGATGTTTGAACCAATGCTGGTTCCAACTGCTTTTGCCGTCCGGGCATTCGCCCGCCTCTCTTCAATGAAGCTGCCGTTGAATGCCCAACTGCTGGGGCGAGGGCAAACCGCATCAGTGTTGACCATGAAGGAATGCCCCCAAAGTTCTACATCACAGAAAGCGGACACCAGCCAACACTGAACAAAAATCCTAGAAGGTTCGGAATATCTTCCTGCCGTGGTCGATGCTGCACATTGGAGAAATTGGCGAACCATGAGAAAAGAATAAGTTGAATACACCAAACCCGTCTCCTGACCATTGCCCGAACCGTCGAAACGGTTCGATTTGACGTTTCGGGCTCGGATCCCTCTATGTATGCACGACACCTGATCCAAGTGCGACCGGGATCATTGACACCTAAACCCTAACACCCTTAAGCCGCTTAAGCCCTGTAAGGAGGCCTCCGGCTCTGCTGCACTCCGCCCCGGGTGCCTCGCTGTCTATGCCGTTTTCACCCAGGTCACCGAGCATGAGCAGGCGAAGCACCTTTCGGACTTTCGCAACTCGGATTCCGCAGGCGAGGCTTTTCGGGTCGAACGGAGGACCCGAACCCCTAAACCCCAAACGACATCGTGCCCTGACACAACCCCACACTCCAACCTTGTAGGGTTTCCCTTTAAGGCTTCTACGAGGATTTCTACTTTGGCTGGTTCCTATACGAGTTTCTACTTGGGCTTCAGGGTCGACAGGGCTTTTGAGGTGCATAGGGTTTACGCTTACAGGGCTTCTCAGGGTTTTGCAGGGCTTCTAGGGTTACAGGGTGTGTAGGGTAAGGTTCAAGGATTATGGCATCTAGGGATTGTAGGGCTTACAAGGTTTAACTATCGATTCCCTTGTGCTGAAGCTTAATTTGTTGAGGGCCTATGGCTAGAACTCTCCCTCGGAGGTTCAGTCAAGCGTGGAGCTTTGAGGTATGGGTTGTAGCTTGGATATGGGAGTGCGTCAGGACTTAGGGTTTAGAGTTGAGTGTTCCGGCTGTTCGTTGTGATGTCCGCACCACCCTCCGGTCACCGTCGGCTGTGCAGGCAGATCGCTTCAGAAGACTTTCGAATCGCGTTTTTCATTCGACTGACAGCGAAGGTGCTGCGGGTCTCTAACTGCCAAAGACAAGACCCTAAACCCTAAACCCTAAGAATGCCGTTCCGAGGCCCTGAGCCCAGAGAATAAACATCCAAAGCCCCAGAACTATGAACTCTGAGAGACCCGACAAGCTAAATCGTCCTAAACCGCCGCAAGCCCCAAATGTCATAGCCCCCCCAATAACCAACCAGTCTCTGATTTTTAAGGACGCTTATATAAGACGACTCCAAAAAGGGACCCAAAGATAATGAGCTCCCCCTAAACCCCTAAACCTGTTTGGGGTTGATCTCTGGCCTGTAGCTTCCGTGCACGTGCCGCGGCCAGGATTGGGGAGTCCTGCTTATTGGGGATCGGAAGGTTCAGGGCTTAAGCTTCAGGGTTGGGGTGTAGGCTTTGGTTGACACTCACTTTCGGACTTAGCCCGGTTTAGGCCTTACGGTCTATAGGCTATAGGGCTTTGGGTCTTGGATTTGGGCTTGTGGTCCATAGGGTTTCCTGGTTTGCGGCTTAGGTTCCAGGATTTAGGATTCAGCCCTTCGCTCTCACATACAATTATAATACGGGAGTTTCCGAAAATAAGGGGCACCTTATTTTGGGGTCCTTATGATAAGAATCCTACTATTTAGGGTACATATGAGGGTCCCCTATTTTCAGAATCTACCATACAGCTTCACAGAACGAGACGATCATGCGGGCATGTATGCAACAACCCCTTCCGCGTTACACGGTCATCACCTGCTGAAAAATCTAACTCTAGCCCGTCCATGTGCTGGCCGGCGTGGGAGGCACTTCCTCCATGCTCCAATAGCCTGACATAAGCCGGGAGGATGTGACTGGGGTCTACTTGGAACTTTAGGTGACTTAGGAGTTTGCTGTGCTACGATAACACCTGTAATGACTGTACAAGAACTCCGGGTAACTCCCATTTGCCACAAACAGGAGCTTGGCAAGCACTCCAATAACCAGCATCGAATCGGAACGAAGATCGAATCAAACCTGCTCAAGTCGTGGCCACCCTCTCGCGGCTCCCCTCTCCTACTGTGGCATGCAGCTTTATCCCTGCTCACACAAGCAGCTTTCGGAGTATGGAGGCAAGGTAAGCCCTCTCCTCAGGCTTCTACGCGCTTTACGGCACCCAAGGTGTTGAAGTTCGACTTCCAGGTTCCCCGGAGCTGAAGAATCACAAGTCAGCTGCCACCCAGCACCAACAAAGACCCCCGACTCAGCACAAAACCATTTAGAAAGATCATCCCCTTATAAACAGTCCCTCCATAACTATACGATGGTCTTCGCCAAAACCCTGTTCTGATTATGGAGGGCCCTACCCTGAAGCGCAAAGACCTAGCAGGAGCACCTCGCCATGCATCCGACTTCACTTTTCGAAGCTGCGTGCCACAGCACGCTGTTGCCCAGACCTCAGAAAAAGCTCTTGTCCAATATCGGGTCCTGAAGACTAGGTTTGCTTGCTTTGGGTGGGGGTATATCATACTAAAGGATGGACTTTCAGGCGCTACCATTACTACGTATTCCGGTTTCTCAATCAATCGCCACAGGAAGACCCGCTGACAGCGCTAACTCCCGGAGCTAACTACTCTCAGGGCATGTGGGCCCTGAAACTTCGGCAGAACGACCCGAAGACCCCCGTTCCCGAATGAGGAAGAAGCAATAAAACGGTGACTGTAGACCTTGTTATTGTGAGGCAGTAGACAAGACTATTGGGCTTTGAAAACCCAGCGCCCCAGCTTCATATCTGCGAACCCCAGCCTAGAACAAGTGCAAACGCACTCATGTGGGTTCAGGGCTTCAGCAACTTGTATGTATGCATGTGGCTGTCTGTCTGCATGTATGCACGTATGGATGCAGGTGTGTACTTCTGGATGTGAGGATGTAAGGATGTGTCTATGTATGTATGTATGCATGCATGCATGCATGCATGTATGCATGTCCATGTATGTAAAAATAAGGTATATGTGTATATGTTCATATATACCTGCAAATGTTTGTGCATGCATGTGTGTCTGTGTGTGTGCGCGCTTGCGCCCACCCATCCCACCCATGTTTATTTGTCATATGTCTTCGTATAGGTCCTCTAAAGGTTTTGTTTCATGAAGCCCTAAAGACCTGTCGTTATACAGTATACATGTGTATATATATATATATATATAAAGAGACAGAGAGAGAGAGAGAGAGAGAGAGAGAGAGCAGGCCGCTACATACATCAAAACACAACATGTGGATGTATCGATCGATGCGCTCCTTGACATCGACATTAATGATGTGAGTACCACGACTTTAGGACCTTGGTAGCAGCCGCAAGGCGGCGGCACATAAGATGGAGGCACTCAGACTCGCACGATCGACCTGGTTTGGGTCTGCGAATTTCCGGAGCAGGCCCTGCGCACGATGATGTAGTAGAGGCCCGGATCATTTAGTTTAGGGTTTTGTTGTATTCTATGAAAACGGATTACAATAGCAGCCCAAAAGCACGGCCCTTCACGAGAAGGGGTGTTGACCACACGCCCACGCTTTGTCCTGAAGCCTAAACCCTCCTAAACCCTAGGCCATGTGCTTTAACCCTCGTTAAATGGTTACCCGCTTAGTTTCAGGGAGTTGCGGAATAGTTATGCATTATCATATTGCAGTTTTTGTGGGGGCGATATTCCTCAATGAAACCTTAATGAAAAGGTTTTGGCGTCTTCGTGTGAGTGTGAGCCCCTAGACCCTGAACCCTAAACCCTATAAACCCTCCTAAACCCTAAACCCCCAGACCCTGCACCCTTGGACCTGAACAGGAGACAAGGTCTCGGAGCGTTTAGGGCGCAGGGTTTGGGGTTTAGGGTTTATAAGGTTCAGAATTAGGGTTTAAGGTTTGAGGTTTAGGATTTCGGGTTTAGGGTTAGCTCATGCTAAAAAGGGTTTAAAGTTTTGGGGGACCGGTTCGGCTGAATTGGGATTGCTAACATGGCAGGGGAGGGGAATCGGAATAACTGCACATGCCTTAAAGCCAGTATCGTAGTATGATACGCCCCAAAACCTTATGCGAAGTGTCAAGGCTGCTGTATGTGGGGTGTTCTGTGTGAGGTTGCAAGGTTGCAGGTGGCCTATAGCTATAGATGGGGGAGGGGGGTTCTGAATGTTAGGCGTGCTTTATATATTTAGGCTGTCTGCTGCCGAAACCCAAAGCCCCAGGACCCTGAACCCTACACCAGCTGAGCATAGCACCAAAACGAGCAACAGACTAGCCTTCATATCTTAGGCTAGGATTGTCTTAGCCGTTTCTCGTGGGTATGCTGTGGAATATTTCACTTTAGCGATAATCAGAACCCCAAGAAAGGATCGATAATTCGGGTACTTTGGCTCTTGATAGTAGTGTTGTAGCTCAATATTTGGGACGGTATATGATTCTTAGGTACTTGACGCTGTGGGGAAGGGCGGAATGTTCTGGGATTTGTTACGTCAGCCTCTCTGACCCGGGGCCACACAGTCTCTGTAGCACCTTGACCCTAAACCCTAAACCCTAAACTGTTGTACTTTCTTTCGGTGAAAGAACCTGTCGTCAAGATCCTGTGGTCAGAAAGCAAGACAACCAAGAAATGTACTACAAAGGGTAGCATCCAACCTGCGCTCAAAATACAGGGTCTCATGTAGATCTCATTTTGGGCCTAAACCCTAAACCCTAAACCCTAAACCCTTTGGGGGGTTTGCGGAAACCGGAAAACATGTTCCCAAGGAGCCCACTGGGCCCCTTAGTTAAGGAATATACCCTAAATCATAATATTAAGGCCCCTATCCCTAAACCCTAAACCCCTTAATTAAGGAATATACCCTGAATCATAATATTGAGGCCCCAAAAGTTTAAGGTATATTGCTTATTTAAGGGTATTGGGCTCTCTGGGTTTGCCCAATCCGAAGGCCAAGGAGTGTTTTGCGGTACTCTCTAATGCAACACCTATATTCTCATTCCGTCATGCAGGGGCTGTAAAGGAATTCTGCTACTTACGATTCTGACCCCTCGTAGCACAAAACACCCCGTTGCCTCGATCACTTCCTCGTGCTCATGGCCAAGATGTTGCGCACAAGAGACCTGCAAACGTGCAAGAGGCCATGGGGCGCAGTCGGTGCTCGATCTTCAATGTGGTACATCTGTTGGGCTTTTTTAGGGGGTTCCTGTTCAGCAACCGTAACCTAAACCCTAAACCCTGTTTTGGAGCAAGAACTGCAATGCTTTGCAACTTTGACAGTTAAGTTTTAAAGCTTTAAGGGTTTAGGGTTTAGGGTCCCAAACCCTGCGTACGACGGAGGTTAAGGCCCGGCCTTCTCCAGCAACTGCCTGGATGCCTGGTCGTCAAACCTGCGCAAGCGGCATCGGGTTTAAGATGGTCTAAGGCCTTAAGGCTTCGGGTAACGGCTGAAAATAGGGGCCTTAATGATGAGTTAGAATAGGGTTTGGGGTATATCAGGCTATAAAATGCCCAAAGGAATGGCATTACTAGTCACTCTGCATTGGGGTTGAGGCTCAGGGAACCTGACCCGAGTTTGAGGCTCAGGGCACTGTGAGCCCCGATATCAGCTGTTCGACCCGTTCTTTGGTGCTGGCAATGTCTCGAAGGTATGGCACCCAGGGTCAAGATTCATGCACGCTGCTGTGGGGTCTTATTTAAGCGAAAGACTTATACTCTTGCTAAAGCCTCTGCAATATATGTTTAAAGTGTAGCCAAGGCACAAGTACGGGTACCACAGGGATTCCTACGACAAGATGTTCGGCAAGGAAATAGATTTCTTGAGAAACTCTGGATTTGCGATCCCTACCGTCTAACTGTAATTACAGTACGAGGCTACGGGGCTTGGAAGATTTCGGACTATAGTATAAGGGCTATAATAAGTTAATATAACTAGAAAGATGCTCTTGAAGGTATATCATAGTACAGCTATACTAAGGAACCCACAAGGCATAGTATTGGCAATTATCCCAAAACCCGTATAAGACATGTAAGTAAAGGAACCCTAAGGCCCTAAGGTACGTTACTCTAACCCATTCGAGATCTACGCTCCAGAAGACCCCACGCCAACACCAACACCGACACCAACCAACACACACACACACACACAGACACACAGACACACCTCTACACCTACATTCCCCCGCCCCCCTCCCGGCCGCCTCCTGCCCCTCAAGCAATCCCTGACCCCATTAAATTGTCGGCCTCCAGGCAGTTGGGCCGGCCACCTTCTTCGCCTCCTGCTCCTGCTGCTCCCGGAGGAGCCCTGTGGCACTTACTGTTGGACACAGATCTGCACTATATACCCCAAGTGTGCGAAACGACGCGGGCTCTGAGGCAGTACTCGCTATGGGCTTCCTCATCAGCAGAAGAGGTTGGGTGAGGTTTGTGGATTCAAATTGTCGCTGTCGGTCTCTTTCTGGAACTGCATCCAAAACCGGAATGGACACGCACGTCTCAGCATCTACTGCAGAGCTTATTGCAGAAGGCTAACACTTCAGCTCAGGGATTTACGGAATAGCCCTCTTTATTCTCGCACTCTATTGCTCTATATAGGGGAAGCCAAGGTCCAAAGGAGAGATACAGAAAATGATGGGAGGCCCAAAACAGCAGGAGCCCTGATGTGCGGACCTCTCAGTTGCATCCCCCCCCAACTTTGGATTCCTTTGCAGATGCTCTGGGTGAGGTGGGCGCGAAGGCCTTTTGGAACATCGTCTTTAATTATGTTTTCGGTCTGAGCCTTTTGGGGAGTACAAGCAAGCAGCATGACGGAATGTCTTCTTCGTTGAAAGAAAAATCCAGACCTTCTTGAAGAAAAATATTGCGCATCAAGGGGGCAGGGTGTAGAGAACCAATACCCTAAACCATAAACCCTAAACCCAATGTACAACCCCTGTAGGTCCCTTAGCAGATCCCGTAGAGACCCTTTGAAGGAGATCCAAGGACCTCGAGAGGGGATGATTCTAGACCCTTCGAAACGGACGCTTCACATCGATTCTACCGCGCCTGCCACAGGAAACAGGCTTCCTCTTGGGTTTGTACGGTTTAGGGTTTAGGGTCTAGGTTGGTTGGTTGGTTGGTAGTCCAGATGGACAGCTTGTGGGCA
>CAJNDV010019668.1:72672-84469 GCA_905221635.1 Symbiodinium sp. CCMP2456 | reverse complement strand
GCAGGGTGCAAGGCAGAGATCCCAGCAGGGTTTGGAAGCGCTTAATACTCGAGTTTTTGGACATGCTAGTCACGCTTATGGCGTGGTGAGGCTCTTAAGCGGGAAGTAGTAAATCAAAAGTAGCACTGGCGAACGTACCGAAAGTACCACGCCCGTCACACGAAACAGGGCTTGACATAGGATTGCAAATCTACTGAAGCAACCCGTCGTGCTACATGCCAAATCACATCATCACATGTCCATTCATGTCATGATATATCATGTGAAACAACATGTCATGATGTAAAATTTGGCATGTCGCACGACAGGTTGCTTGCTTCCCTGATTCGTGTGACAGGCGTGGTACGTTCGGTATGTTCGCCAGCGTTACTTTCAATCTGCTACTTCCCGCCTCTCATAGTGTATCTATCTGCAAACACAGATCGTCATCATCCCCATAGCCCTGGCAAGAACAAGCAAAAATAGGCGCAGTTATCCCCCTTGATAAGATTGCGAGTCTTGAGCTGTAGGGCTTGATTGCACAGTACTGCCTTTATCTTCGGGGACCAGCCATATGAGCCGTCATGCTGAACAGCTTGAAAGCACGGGACAACATTACCTGCACCAGACCATCAACAACCAATCCGCCCCACACCCACCACCGCGAGTCCGAAAGAGTTCAGGGTCTAGGGTTTTTGAGGGTTTGCAGTATTTTTCTACTATGTTACTATAGTATAGTACTTAGTATCCCCTTATAGACCCCTTTATCTGTATATACTCTAACCGGTCCCTGCTCTAGATATAAGCTCGCCTTTGCAAGCATCCTTGAGGTGTGCTCGGCCCAAGACCTCAGCTTCATGACGAGGCTTTTTTGTTTAGGGCTTAGGAAACTTGCAATGAAAGCCTTCAGTCTGTAGCAAGTGTTATTGCTTCAAGTGCTGCAGGCTGGTACTTCTTAAAGTTTAGGACGGGCTAAAAAAATTAGGCCTTAGAGTCAGGCTTGTAGGTTTAGGCAGGCGTTGCGTGCTTGTTTTCCGAATGAAGAGGCTTTTGCGGAACATGTGCAGGGTGCCCCCGGCCAGGAGGTGAACACCCTGCCAGCTGATCAAAAACCTGCAACATTCAAGTCATGAAGATGTGGGGGTTTCCGAAAATAGGGGATCCTAATATAGTACCCTGAATAATAGGATCCCTATTATAAGGACACCAAAATAAGGTACCCCAATTTTCTGAAACCCCCATGTATCCCCCAAGGAACTCCGCATACCTGCTTGCACGCCCTAAAACACACGTTGCCCAAAAATTGCAGCTCAGAAAAGACTGCTGTTGGAGTCACGGTCTGATACGACTGAAAGCCCGGATCGATCTCTACTAGCCCTTGCTGGCCCATGACTTGCTCAGCAGTGGTAGACTATTGTATCCGGGCCCGACATTGAAAATAAGATGACAATGCATGGTAAACGTATATGTTTCCGGATATAAAAGGCAAGCCTAAGGGCGACCTGGATCCTGAGATCCATAACATAGACGCTTCAATATTGGAATAGGGTTTCGGTGTATAATATATAGTATACTTATAGTAAGGAACCCGCAAAATAGTATTGGTAATTATTTAGGCCCCTTTTCTATTACAATCAACACATCCTCGGGAGCCCTAAAAGTCTCCTGATACCCCATAGGTCATCGGGCTCCCTTCTAGGATCCCGATCCTGAAACCCCTGAACCCTAAACCCTGAACCCCTAATCCCTAATTCCTAAACCCCTAAACCCTCTGCAGACTTGGCTTCCTCAGCCGCCCACAGACACCAGACCTCGGGCTTAGAATAGGTTTAGGGTTTAGGGTTTACCCTAAGGGTCCAAGTGCCTAATAATCATATACTCTCCCAAACAGCAACCTACATAACTACTATCCGTTACCTAAGTACCTGATTATTGGGGTCCTTTGGACCCTTGGGTTTAGGACCTTTTGGGGGTTCCTGTGGCCTTCTTCGAAGTGCTGCGGGGCTTAGGTTGCGGGCGTTAGGGTTTAGGGACCCTAAACCCTAAACTTTTCCCCCTTTTGCAACGGCCAAGTTTACCCTAAACCCTAACCCTTTTGTTGAACCCAGGCTCTTTGCTATCAGCTGGGAAACCCTAAACCCTAAACCCTAACCCTAAACCCTAAACCGCTAAACTTAGGGTTCTGGGTTGAGGCCTCAATTCTCAGAAGGGCTCTCCGACTCTCGGCCTACTGGCGATCTGGTTTCTGTCGGATTGAAGCCCCCCGCTCCACCAGTAATGTAGGGGCTGGGGGGGTTGGGTTTAGGGTTTAGGGTTTAGGGTTTAGGATTTAGGGTTTAGGGTTTAGGGTTTAGTAAATAATTAACTATACAATGTTGGGGGTTCCTTATTATTGTTATAGTATGCTGGGCCCCAAAACCCCTATTCGAATTATAAACCTATAGTGCGGGCGTCCTTGTTCCGCGTGAGAGTATGCCGGTCTTGCTGCTCATGCTTACGGTTTAGGGTCTAGGGTTTAGTGTTGCTGTCGTGCCGCTGCGGCGGCAAATTACGAATACTACGAAGACGAGAACACGGAGGAATACGAAGACAAGGACTGAGCGAGGACGACGATGCAGAGAGTTTCTCTCTCTCTCTCTCACACATAAGAAATACTGCAAGCTGCCATGCCAGGCCCTGGGCTGTTTGCATATTCCTGCCACTCGGCCTGGCGGCAGACGGTACAGCGCCAGAGTTGCTGCCTCCTCTAAGCCCCAAACCCGTAGCGCCTGAGCTTAAACTCCGCACCTCTCAACATGCCTAAACCCCCATGCCCATGCTCCAAATCCCGAATCCCTGGCACCTGACTCCCGGTAAAAATGCACCCTGCCTGCCCCTGCATTTGCCGGAGACCCACTGCCACCACATATCAGTCATGAAGGACCTGAAGCCTACACACCTCGGACATCCTCAACCCGGACACCCTGAACCGGAACTCCAACAAAGGGATCAGAACAGTTCCACACACGCGTCCTTCTACGATCAGCTGTACCGCAAAGCCCCAGAGGCTTCTTTCTCTTTGTCACCCTATCTATACAGATTTATACATACATGCATGCATGCATACATATACATGCAAACATACATATACATACGCATGTACATATTATATGTATGTATATATATATATAATATCTACATAAGTAGACGTATGCTTTGGCATACTTGCATGTGCGAGCTTCCGTACGCACGTGTATATATGTATGTGTGAGTTATGTATGTATGTGCGTACGTATATATGCTTATGTGTTTGGGTGTCTGGTCGTCTGTTGGTCGTTTGTTGGTTGTTTGTTTGGTTGTGTGCGTGTGTGTGTGTGTGTTTGCTTGTGTCTGTGTTTGCTGTTTAATTGTTTGTTTGTTTGTTTGTTTGTTTGTTTGTTTGTTTGTTTGTTTGTGTGCAAGCGTGCATAAATACACGAAGGTACAACTGGTTGCTCACATGTTTATATATATATATATATGTATGTTTGTATTCATAGACTAATATGAACACACACACACACAGACACACGCATTTCAGCCACCTTGTCGAGAAGGGTGTCCTGGTTCAGATCGAACTTCCGGAAAACCTGGAATACGCACGGGCATCCGAGAAGTCCCGACGTTGAACGTTTAGGACATTAGTTTGAGAACCCTGTACTCTAGCCCTAAGCCCTATACCCTGAACTTGAAGGCTTTGTCGCGGTGCAGTGAAGATCTCTAGACATGCGGGCCTTGCAAGTCAATAAGGGGTGTTTCGGCCTCCCTTAACTCCAAACTTTGCGGTTTAGGGCTGTAGGGTGAGGGCTTTAGCCGCTTTAGCTTGAGGTTGGGGATGAACTAGGCTTTGGTTTAGGTTGGCTGTTTAGTTTCGGCCTTCGCAGAGGGCGTCCAATGCGTCGCAACGCCGGGGTCAGAGACTTTCTTAAGCGTTAAAGGCCCGTACCTTCCAATGCCAACCCTCAAAAGGAAGCTCTGTTCTAATTATTGAAACCCCAATTAAGCTAGACCACTGCGCCCAACATAGGGCCATACTAGTTACACGTAGAATAGCATTTCGGGACGGACGATTTCAAGTTTCAGGAGAGACGACTACTAATGGAGACGATTGCTAATCCGTCAGGCCTGCACGTCAGAATTTGCAGTCACCTGTGTGAGAAACAATTACTATAGAGGCCTTCATAATTAGAATANNCCCCCCCCGCCCCCCTTTGTGGTAATTATTGAGCCCCCCCCCCCCCCAATATTACAGGCCATTGTGAGAGGCCCAGCATGTGATGTCGCGTTCTGTCAAATTCTGTGGCCATGGGTTGGCAAAGAATGCAGCGACCCGCCTAGACGCCGAGCCTAAACCTATTCCTACCCAAAGCCTCGAGTAGCGAAACATTCTGAAATATGCCGGGGGGGTGGCCTCTATCGCAACAAAAAGCTTGATGCCAGCCACACCACCACCAAGCCCCAAACGCCCAAAAGCATCAACCCTAAACCCCTGAACCTGTATAAAACCCTTATCGGAACTTTCAAAAACCCCTTCGCACCCCTAAACCCTAAAGCCCTACATCCCAACGACAGACCATCATGTGCCTGCTGCGGATAGGTGCCACCCAAGCTCTGCAGCCGATCCGTTATACTTGTCGGCCGGCCATTGTAAAACATCCTCGGCGGGCGGTTTAGCATGTCAGCACTCACAGCTTTCGCCAGGCGAGGGTTTAGGGTTTGGGGCTGGGTTCAAATGGAGGCCATAATGACTGAACTCTGGTTCGGGGTGCCGGAAGTTGTATAGGGGCTTTAAGGGTTATTCAGGCCCCTATTTTGTTAGGGTTCCACATCTGGGACAGGGGGTTTAGGCTTACTGAGGTTTAGGGCCGGGTGTACGGCTTCAGGGTTTCGGGCCCTAGGGTTAGATCTGAGGTTGAGGGAGGCTTGCAGCTATGAGGGTTGCGTGGATACGGCTTCAGGTTGTCGAGTTTCAGGATTGGGGTGTGGGCGGCGGTGTTTGGCGGGTTCCCTGAAAGCCCGAAGACCCCCTGCTTGACGTACAACTGTTTCCTGATAAAAAAAAGCCTATGTTTCACTGTAATAACGAACATCTGAAGTGCCCTAAAAGTCTTGAGCTCTCTCAGAGTAGGGGCCAAGGGGGGGGTCGATTGTAGAACTGGGCTCCTTCACGGTAAGGTGTGGCGCGTAGTCTATCATATTCCACGTGGTGAGCTCCCAGTTTACCATGAACCTACGGCACATGACCTTCCGTCAATGTCACCTGAAACCCGAGAACTTTGAATCCTCATCTCTAAGCCCTAAACCCAGTAATTTCCAAGCTCTACAAGACCCAGGCGCCCTGCCAGCCAAACCCACTCGACACATCTACTCAACACGCACGATTTAGGGTTTCGACTCGTGCGCTCGCACAAGCAGGCACGGCTTCAAAGCTTTGTAGGGTTTACGGTTCAGGAAATCGTGATACACCTGATACAGATTGTAACTAAAGGGCCCCGTCAAAACAATCAGGTAATGGACCGGAACCCCGACTGCACGCCCTTAGTATTCGGCAGGCGAGTGTGTAGCCAGGAAAAATCCTTGTAGCCAACCACGCCTTTTCTGCAAGTTCACGAAAGCGTTCTAATTGTGGCTTAGCTAAGGTGCAGGGTTTAAGACTTTGCGGAATAAGGTCTCCGGATTTACCGCTCCTGTGGCTGCTGGTTTTGAACCTAAACCCTATACCTGGGATACTGACCACCCTGTAGCAGTCTGTAGTGGGGCATATTAGGAGCTCGATATAATTGAGTTATGCATATTGTATAACTGTTACGGAGTGGGGCAGGGACCCAACCTATACCAAGGCTTTGGAACGGTGGAGAAACCCAGATGATCGGAAAAGCGCATGCCGACCACAGCTTACGTTGAAATGGGTTTCCAAAACGGAATTTCTGTAGGGGTTCTATGAAGGTTCTATAGGGTTCCACAAATTCATGTCTGATAAAGGCTTCACAGGGTTTTTTAAGAGTGTAGAACCACTGATGAAGATTGACCCGGTAATCATTGTGATCTTGTGTGTGCTGAAGTCCGACTTGTGTCGCGATGACACAAACTGGAAAAAGGCAGCATAAGTAATTTAATATGCACGCACAAACACGGATTCAAGCATAGCTGAAGCCATGGTTGCCGGTGGCTGCAATGACAACCGACATTCCAATCGCTTGCCCCAAAGAACGACAGTAAACCTGTGACGGGGCAGACGACAAGGCCAAGAGATAGAACTCCAACTGACTTGCCACAATTTACTATCGGCATGGCAGCAGAACCAACATCCTGATATTGCCATTGAGCTTCGGTTCATGTGCATTTGCTATACACTGACCACACAGAGCACCTGCGAGCAACGACACAGCCATGCACTGCCGAAGTACATAGGACTAATCAACTCCTTAGCGCTTAGGGCTACAGAAGACAACCCCACAGTTTCCGAACCAACTATGATGCCTGAAATCCCCTAAACCTTAACCCTAAACCCTAAACCCTTAAACCGTCGCCCAAATATCTCATGCCTGAAGTGTTGAGAACTGTTCGGCCAAAGTCTACAAGCTAAGGTCTAAGAGCCGAATTGTATCCTCCAAGCACTCGAAACACCATTTCCGAGATATCGCAAACTTAAACCCTAAACCTCCGGGCACCTACCATATAGGCCCTAGGGGCTCTATTGCCCTCTATTACTGTTGTAGGTACCTGGAGGGTTAGGGTAAACCCTAAACCCTCAAAGCCCACTCCCCGAACATGCCCCCGGGGCGAACCGCAAGAAATGAGGCGACACCAAAGGACTTGGCCTTTGTTTAGTGGGTCCACGAGCTCCGCAAAGAGCTGGTCTAAAGCAGCCTGCAGGGGATTGCGGCTTTAGGGTTCCTAAACCCTTTGTTGAACCCAGGTTAGGAACCCTAAATCCTAAACCTCTAAGCCCTAAGACGGTGTAGGGGTGACATGGAGTTTCGTGGGTCTCAGGCTCTGGGTTTGGAGGCACAGGTTTGGGCTGCATGTGGCCGAAGAGTTTTGGGGCTTGGGACATCAGCCCTAAACATCAGCCCTACATTGCCTGCAGGCCGGTTGATGCGCTGACTCTAACGTGGCACAGTTCGGTGCAGCTGGCACACCAGCCTAAACCCTAGAATCCCTACAACTCCTATACCCCGTTTTAACGAGTCTCAGAGTCTCAGAGACCTCTGAAGTGCCTCCAAGTCGCCCGCCTCATCGACGACTCGTGCATCCAGAGGCATGAAATGCGGCAGAGCATATTACAGCACAGCAAACCCGAGGAAGTGACCTACACAATAAACCCAGGATCCCTAGACTACAGCCCTAAACACTAAACCCTAATCCCAAAAGCCCTAGAGCCCTATAAACACTAAGCCCTAAACCCCAAAGGCCCAAAAGCCCTAAATACCCAACCCTTAGAGTAGCTGGGCCTTGCTGGTCGACTGGGACAGTTGGGCCGTGGCCGGAAGCTCCTCCTCAGCCTGGCGCTTGGGTTCCTTTAATGGGAGGTAGGATTAGGGGGACCCTTGGTGATATAGACCCTCTGAGTAAGGTCCCTTTTAAAGGGGCAAGAAGTGGGGTTCAGAAGGGTTCCCTTTTAAAGGGACTCCCTGATACTACCTAGGGGTCGTAGAATTAAGGCCCCCTTACGAGTTTAGGGTGTGTAGTGTTGGTTGGCTTGGTTTCGGGCCCCTTCAACAGTCGTATGATTAAGGTTCCACATTGTAGGGTTTAGGGCTAATTCAAGTGTTCAGGATTTCCGGGTTGTCCCTTTAAGGGCCCCTTTAAAGTTACCTTTCCAGCTTCCAGGTAATATGGGGTCACAGGGCTCGTTTTAGGGTTGTTCCTTTGATGATGTTAAACCCGCTTGGGGCGTTTAGAGGGTTTCGGATGATAGCGTCTTGGGGTTGTATGATAGGCTCTTCGAGCTTCTGAAGGCTTCTAAGCATTTTGGCTCCTTTAAGGGTTCAGTTCAAGATATTTTGATGAGGGCTTCGGAAAGCTTGAGGGGTTTAGGGTTGGTTTAGGGTTTAGGGCTTGGCACTTCAGGGCTGATATCCAAGGGTTTAAGTGTATATAAACGGGTTAAGGAAGAAGCCCGTTGAGGCTTAGCATGTCCAAGGTGCACGGAAAAGTGATTGCAAGCAGGCAGACTGTGGCTGCCGCAAGATTTCGGGGCTCAAGTACCATGCAGAGTCTGAAGGGGATGGAACCCACAAAATGCTGAAGGGCATGATTTAGTCAGTAGGGCGGATTTACAAAACCTGTAGCTCAACACGTGCCAAACCCAAAATCCAAACGAATACAAATTAGCAGACCTAACTGCTACGTCGATTGGCCTAAAGTCTACAAAGAGACGCTGCCCAAACTGCCGTGACCCAGTGACCTGGCTCAGAAAATTCTCTAAGAACCCATAATACCTGCAAAGCAACCGACCCCCTTAAAGGAACGTTAGCGTTTAGGGTGTAGGGCCCTAAACCTAAGGAGCTTTGAGGAGGCCGGCCACCTCGGCCGCCCTGGCACTGGTGGGCGGCAGATGCGGCAGAGAGCCTGCCTGGAAGCGTCTTGATGCTACGTCGCACATGACCAAACTATCCTGCATTTGATTTGGGCTGAGGATAGCATCTTTGTAGGTCAGACTTTCGGGCAGTGTATGATTATTGGGCACTTGGACTCTTAAGAATTGTGTATGATGCATGAATCTCAGTGTGTCTGTCTGTGCACGCAGCCTGTACGAGGGCGCTCGATGTTTCCATTTGTTTCTGTCTGGCATGAGGGTTCGGGACGGCATGTTTGAATACATCGGGTCTAGGCGACATGTTTGCATGCAGGGATGCTGCAGATCGGGTTTATTCCCGGAGCAGCGGTTGAGAACGCCTTATGGAAGCTGATTCTTCTTGTAGGGGTTCATCCTGCTTCTTTCGACAAAAGTTGCCTAGCCTTTTCCCGCGGTCGGCATGGCTCCTCCACAGCACAGCGCCTCAAAAAGCGGTCTTTCCAGAGTGCCGCGCCCGCCGCGCCCGTCGAATTCGTTGTATACTCTTCAACTACCATGCCTACGTTGCTGCGTTTTGGGGTGGACATCGCGCTCATCCCACAGTCCCGCGTCAGTTTGACCTCCCGATCACTCAAAGCAGCCGAATGCCCTGGCAAGGCCAGGGTTTCGACACTTGGTACACTTCTCGATTTGTGCGTGTCATCCTTGCGCAGGGGCCATGCAAATCTTCTCTGTATCGTTCCCGTTTTTTATCGGATGATCCCCGAAGGGAATCCCACGGTTTAGGGTTTAGGGTTTATGGGCTATACCTGGATCCTCGTGCAAGTCCCACTCTTGGTGCAGCTGGGCTGTGACGCTCAGGCCGTACACAAATTAACATAAACCCTCCCAAGACAAAAAATCCTGAGCTCACACCCTGATGCTGAAACCTTTGCCACTATACACTTAAACTCTCGCCCCAAGCCCCAAGCATAATAGGCCTTCACCATACAGCAGTCATCAAAGGCAAGGGCCATCCCAGGGCGGTAATCAAAGCAGCTGACTCAAACATACCTGCACACCCTAAACCTAAACCCGCAATTAAGCCGTTTTTATGGCCCTAACCTAGGCCCTATAACCCTAGACCCTTACCCTGAACCTCAACCTTAAAACCCGACACCCCTAGCAGTTCACCGGGAAGGTCGCATAGGGTGCAGTGCCTGGGGATGATTGCTCTTGAGCTTCCCGCCGCCATACCTGGCAATTACAGGGTGTAGGCTGCAGGGGCTCAGGGATATTACGGCTTGGGAAAAAAAGGGTCTTTCAGTGTTTAGGCTGTTGGTTTTAAGGTTTTGGGCTGGGGCTCTTTGTGCTTTGATATTCTTGATTCAAGCCGAGCTGGCGGACAAAATCGGGGGATCTGATGGCTTTGCAGCCATATACAGTTCGCAGGGTTTGAGTCTGAGTGCTCTACCATCACTACAACTAACCGTTAACCATGTCCGTTAACCATGTCCCGAGAATGAAAAGGCTAGTGAGTCGCAACCCGTGTGATTGCATTGTGTGTTGTGTAACATGATACTGAAGTAAGATGAAGTGTACACACATGTGCATGCGCACCAAAGGCAGCCCAAACATAACCCAGAGACTCCATGATCCTTTAGTTAAGACAATATGCCTTCACTAAATCACACGAGACCCGTATCCTTTTGCTAGGAGCAGCCGCTGTTTCAGGCAAGCTTGCGGTGGGACAGGCTGTTGTGGGAATTAACACGACAGTTGCCCCTAGCAGCCCGGCTACACACACATGATGGGCGGGGGAAGCCATAAAGCCGAATGTTTGTGCACTTGGAGACTTTGGGGATAGGCCTTCGCTCCTGACGCACAGCCAAGCCTCCCTCCTCCTGCCTTTGGTCCCAAGCAGATCCGAGGCCTTCGACACCCGAAAACAATATCAATCCTGCAGCACGGTTTAGGGTTTAGGGTATCCTGCACACTTCTCTGTAAAGACATGAAGCTGGAAAGAAGCTTCAGGCCCCTGAACCCCCAGAAGGAGGAATGTCTTGGACTTTTGAAAAACCTCAAACACTAGACCCGAAGCCACCGAGGTCCCGGCGAAGGGGATGAACTGGGTGGCGACTGCTTGTAGCCGGTAGTGCTGGTGGGACTTGCCTTGCTCAGAGATCCGTGCAAGCAGAATGTTGCCGCCTCACTTATCAGAATATGTTTTGAAGGGGGGCAGTATATCCTGTTTCTACAACTATTATGGGACTAAATGGGGACTCTGCCACTAAATCGTCAGACATCTGCATTGGGCTTTGGGATGCGGGTCCGGGGTTTAGGTTCTGGGTAGGGTTGTGTCTGCGGGGTTCTGCAATCATGCAGACTGATGTCCGGCAAGGATTTGTCAGCCCAATGCCCGGCAACAAAGGAACATAGCAAACAGTACGGAGAGACAGCGGACTGAAATCTTGCACAGCTGTCTAGGCATGAAATACCCCACAGACTGCTGGAGGTGGCCAGGACATGCACGGAGTTGCATCACTAGCACCCCAGTGGAAGAGTCGAGAGTCTGCAGCATTCGTTGTTGACAGAAGTAACCCTCGAGGGCGCAGCGGGCGTCAACAGTGCTGGCAGCTTAGAGTCCTTTGACTCTTTGGAGCCCGTTCGTGATGCGCTCATGTCCTCAGAAGGAGAAGGGTCTGCATGCAAGCGTCTTATGAGATTAAAGGATACATTATTAGGTTGAATGTCGATGATAAGGATCCTACTATGTGGGTCATGAACAAATACGCTCCCAAGTATGCTCCCGTGTTGTCTGAAGTCTCCATAACGTGTAGGGTGCCACATAACGAGTAGCTATCAGTTACAGTTCTGCGCCAGTTACACGTACATGCATACATGCACGCACGCATACGCATACGTACCAACGTGCAGACAAGTGAACACCTACCTCCATCCTTCCCTCCCTCCCGCCCTCCGACCCTCCCTGCCTACCTGCCTGCGGGCTTGCCTACCTGCCGGCCCACCTACCCACCAACCTGCCCACAAACCTGCGTACCTACCACCTACCTACCCCTACCTACCTGCCTGCCTGCCTGCCTGCCTGCCTACCTACCTACCTACCTACCTACCTACCTACCTACCTACCTACCTGACCTACGAAACCGTATACATACATACATACATACATACATACATACATACATACATACATACCATACCATACCATACCATACCATACCATACCATACCATACCATACCATACCATAGCATAGCATAGCATAGCATAGCATACC
>CAJNDV010019668.1:60868-72572 GCA_905221635.1 Symbiodinium sp. CCMP2456 | reverse complement strand
ATACATACATACACACATCCACACATCCATACATCCATGCATGCTACATACACACCTACGTACATTCATGAATGTAGTCTGTCAGTCACAGCTCGCTTTCCATGTGAAGTTTTAGGGTAGGAATGGTTGAGGGGTTTGCCGAACAATCTGACGCAAACAAAATCACAGCAACGGACTTTCGCACCTGAAACTGCAGACAGCAGTTGCATGCCACAGTACAGCACGCCAAAGAGCAGATTGTAAGCTCCGCACCCTGTGCTTGCTGCCAGTAATCCCGAGGATTCAGATTTTGAGTCGACTGAGAGCCAAGAGATGTCACAACAATTGTGAGTGCCGGGTCACAATACCGACAAAAGGTTAGGTTTGCGTGCAGAAGCAGTGCCAACCTCGCGAAATGTCTAGTCCACAGCCTTCAGCAGCATGCTTGGCCATATGCGCTGTTGCAGGCTTGCGTCACAAGATTGAAGAGCTTAGAATCCTGTCGCGTGCTAGTCGTGACTCTTCTCCAGTCAAGTGCAGCTTTGAAGCAAGTGTCTGGAACAGTATACAGTAGCTCGCTTGAACACTGTAGGGACCCTGTAGCTGTTTCTACAGATACGAATTTTGCAACGAAACTTAAGCTCCCGAAGCCCCAAACCCTTATCCGTAATTTTTAAAAGTTGGAAGGAGAATATGGACAATATGCACCTCGAGGAGGTTATGTCTGTGTGATTTTCAACATCTTTCACTCGGCCAGCTTGTGGAAGCTCAGCATCTTCATAGTTCTCCGGATTTAGAGTTAGGACTGTTTGCCGCTAGACTCTATAGGGTCGGGGCTTCTAGGGCTTGGAGTTTAGGGTGTAGGGCATCCGACCTTATAGTTGGGCAGTGGAGTTGTGACCCTGAAGGCGCTCGAGTACAGGTCGCCTGAAGCATGTCATGGAGTTCCTGGAGTGCAGCATCTAGTTTTTCCTGACCATGAACACGCCACAAGCTGATGGACAAAACAAGCATAGACATGCAAAGCACATATGAAGACATGTGCACGCAATTGTCTGTATGTGTGTAAACATGTATGTATGTATGTATGTATGTACGTACGTATGTATGTATGTACATGTATATATATATATATCTTATATATCTATCTCTCTCTCTCTCTCTGTATGTGTGTACACATATATATATATATATACACACTTCTATGTACACACACACACACACCTACAAACATGTTATGTGTGAGCGCCTCTATCCTCGGCGGAGGCCGGCCTAAATTCGCCAGTAAGGCGCATCTTTCGATCGTGCGCCTTCTGAAGCTGAAGGAGACCCTAAACCCTCTAGGTTAGGTAGTATTTTTAGGGGTACCCCTTAAAGGGTACCCCTTCTGAACGCTACTTTTGGCTCTCTTAAAAGGGACCTTATTGAGAGGGTCTATATCCCCAAGGGTGCCCCTAATCCTAGCTCGCATAGGTACCTATTATAGAGGGTACTCGAGCCCCTTGGGCCCTATATAGTAGGTACCGCGACGGTTCGAAAGAACTACTCGGCAGGAGAATGGAAGCCGAATGGTCCAGGGAGTTTGATTAGGCTTCCTTGTCTGCCCCCTTAAACCAAAAACCCTAAAAACCCTGTACGCGAAACGAGGGGTTCATACATACTTGTCCTACAAAAAATATCATACCTTCTATAAACCCGAAAGACCTGTACTGTAGCAATACAATACTATGACGCCCAACCGTTATTTTGACTGGGTTTATGACTGAGCATTCTGAGTATTCTTTTGATTATCATTCTTTTTTTTTCAATCCCCCAATCAAAACCCAATGAGAAGCAGCGCTGCTTTTCGACGCTGAATGGGGTGCATCACTCTCCTTCCTGCAGCGCTTCCGCGAAAAGGTCCTGCAACAAGGTTGGGTTTAGGGTTTGTTCCTTTCGCTGCCTTTGTGCTCAGGCGTTAGGGTTTAGCGCTCAAGAATTATAGGGTTTAGGGTGGAGGCTCCATCGTTCAGCCGTCGCAGTCATTTCACTTGAGGGATTTTGGCTCTTCAGTCGGAGAAGGCCTCTGGAAGGGCGAGACGCTGCAGAAACTTTTCAACATGTGGGGGTTTCCGCAAATACGCGACCCTAATATAGCACCCTAACTATTATAAGGACCCCAATATAAGGTACCCCTGATTTTCGGAAACTCCCATGTCATGTAAGGCATGGAATTTCACGAAAGGCGACGGTGCTCCCCCGAACTTCGCTGGCGATGTCAGCTGCGCAACACGAAACCCAATTCCCTTACTATGCCCTTACTTGTGACTCCAAACCATACAGAACTGTCGGCTATGACCACATAATTACAGGATTTAACCCGTAAGACTGCAGGGTTTGGCGTTTTCAATTGAACCCGAAATCCCCTTAAAGCCCTTGTGACAAGCCCGACACCCCGAACCCCGAAATACCTGAATCAAGAGTCGCCCTAACCGCGCTGCCTCGAGTTGTGTGCTGCATGGATATTTGCATGCTGTCTCGCATGAGCCGCTCGCGCTCGTGCGCGCAAGATGCCGACGCAGGCGAGCGAGACAGCATGCACAAATCCTTGCAGCACCCCCGCCCAGGCAGCATGCACAGTAATCGGGTGTTTTGAGTTTCTGAGTAACCCGAAGAGACTTGAGGCTTTAATGGTACAGCCAGTGTTGAAACCAGTGCATGCTGCCTCGAGCTGCATGCTGCATGGATATTTGCGTGCTGCCTCGTATGAGCCGCTCGCGCTCGCGCGAGCGGAGTGCCGACGCAAGGCGAGCGAGACAGCATGCAAGAATTGATGCAGCATGGTCAGGGAGACCCTTGACCAAGCTGGCCCATCTAAACCCCGAACCCCTAAATTTCCCCTAAATGCTCAACCCTGAACCCCTCAACCGTATAAACCCTGCAGAATCTGAAGCAGAAGCCCGAGACTCCTCCATTGCCCTCCAGGACCACGCCGCTGCTCTTGGCGAATAACCGAAAGCCGGGTTCGGATTCAAATCCTGCGCGGACGCAAACGTTATGACTTGGCGTTTCGGCTTTGGGGTTTAGGGTTTAGGGTGTTTTAGGGTGTTTTAGGGTATTCAGGGTTTAGGGTTTAGGGTTTCTGAAAACCCAGAAGCATGCTTGCGACATCTCGGAGTCTACAACCTGACAGGGTTTTCAAGTCTTCTCTGCTTTTGGGTAGTTGGGGCGCTTGGGACGTCTGAAAGCACTCCCAGCCTGCGCTGGATTTGTAAAGCCATGCCGGGCGCCACCGAAGAGCAGCATGTCCTTTTCCAGGGTGTTCGAGTTGAGGGATCAGTTCAGCGCCGCAAAAGAAATTCTCAACAAATGGGACTTGGAGTCGCAGTACCTATGCCAGTTGTCTCTGTGGTAACCTACAACAAACCAGAATTAGGCCCTAATTCCAAGACTGTCCTACCTCGACCCTAAACCGTTAACCCAAAACAACCCTAAACCGAAACCAAACCTAAACGCTAAACCCAAAACAACCCTAAACCGAAACCCCACTTAAACACTAAACCCAAAACGACCCTAAACCGAAACCAAACCAAAATGCTAAACCCTAAACAACCCTAAACCGAAACTAAACCTAAACCCCAAACCCAAAACAACCCAGACCGAAATCAAACCTAAACCCTAAACCCCGAACAACCCTAAACCGAAACCAAACCCAAACGCAAAACCCAAAACAACCCTAAACCAACACAAGCTCGCGGTTCCATTAATTCATCTTCTCAGGAGCTGGCCCATCGCGCCTTTGCGGAGCGCATCTGATGTTCGAACCTTGCTCCGGAGAACCCCCTAAACCCTAAACCCTAAAGCCTAAACCCTAAACCGATTCAAACCAACCAGAGGTCTCCAGAGCTTGGGGATTGTATTGCCTCCTACATAGGGTCTAGGGTTCAGGGTTTAGGGCTTCGGGATTGGGGTTTAGGGTTTAGGGTTTGGGGTTTGGGGCTTCGGCTTTTTGTTGACACCTTTTTTCCAACAGCATGGTACACATACTAGGGCTTCGGGTTTGGGGTTTAGGGAGTGCAGGGCTTGGGATTTGCGTTTAAAGTTTAGGGTTACGATTCTGATATAATAGAGTTTACAGTAGGCTTTTCGTCTAAAGGTTTGCACAGGCTTGGGGTTTGGTTTGGGCGGTTTCTCAAAGCACAGACATGGCGATGTACTTATGCAGCATGATTTCGGTGGAACGGGGGTGTAAGGCGTTTTTTGTTTGGGAGGCAATTACCACGGAACAATGAAACGTGTGTAGGCCTCCGGCTGCCCCACCACATCATGCCGGTGCACCAGCACCACAACCCGAACTCCAACACCAAGAGCATCATGCGAAACCCGTCCCTTGCCAGGTACCTACATAAACGAGTCTCTGTGTCACTTCCTCTGTAGAACCGTAAGCGCCCGCATGAAACCCTAGAGGTTGCAGATAAGACCGACCCCCGCAGCCGACAGGTGCGCGGCGCGGCCCGACCCTCTGCAGTGACGAAGGGATCAGCATCGCCATGACAGACCAGAACACGCGGCCTTGGTGCAGTTTCTGAGACCCCCTGATGAATCCATGTGCCTATATCATATACACAGAACACTTGCGCAGCACAAATAAGTACCTGTGCCGAAACAGTATATGCCTCTTCCGTGTAGAGTATCGCTAGCCGCTAGGTTTGCTTCGTATTTGGGAGTCCGTAGGACTATTTAGCGGAGCGTAGCCAGGACCCTAAGAAGCCGGTATACCACTCCTACATACCCAATCCTGATTGCATAAGATGGCATAGCACAATGCAGTAAAACAGGAAGTTTCTTCGCAACAAAATAACACATAATCTTGCAAACATATACATTAAATTAATGAACAAAGAAAAATAAACATATATATATATATACACATAGAGATATATATTGGCAACTTCTCATAACATTTTTGCACACCTATGTATATATATATATATATATATATATATATGTGTGTGTGTGTGTGTGTTGTGTTACATTTAAATTTCAGACAGAATATATATATATATATGTATACTTATATATATATATATATGTATAATAAAAGAACAAGTTAGAATAGATTAGAACAGAATAGAACCGGTTCGAACAATTTTTATCATATGAGCGGCTGACTAAACCTATGGTTCGACGTAAAGCCCGCGAGAACTCAGGTCGGCCCCTATCGGTTATGCAAAGCTCAGCGAATATGCCAGAAGACTTACTCAGGGGTGACCCCAATCGGTTATGCAGGGATCAGCTAACCAAACATAGGTCTTCCCCTATCGGTTTTCATGCTAAACCTACTTTTCCACAATCTCGTGTCCACTCTAGTACTGATTACCTCTTCCGGAGGTTTAGTCCGATGCTCATATCATGATATGCCATGTTGTAAACAATTAAATTTCAGCAACTAGAATAGACCCGTGACAGAACATAACAAGAAACAACTAAAATCAACAGAAAGGAGTATAGGGAAACAACACAAAGCATAAGTAACCTGATTTAACTAAGAAATTAAAACGCTAAACACAAGAACATTTCACAGAGCACAATAGTATATGCCCAAGCGGGAAAAAACGTAATATGCTTTAGTATCATTGTGGCGTGGTGTGTTGCAGCTTGGTTGTCATTGCCAACAAAGTGGTATGACCACTGTTGGGGCCGTGGGTCTGTGAACCCATGTACAGTGGAAATTGCCCATATAAATGCATGTACTCTATCTCTATACAAGAAGAGTATGATGACCATTTATGTCAATTTTCCAAGCTAGCGACTGGCTTCAAATCTGAACATGTGCTGGTAAAAAACGTGGACGTAACGGAACCCCTTCGGCGTGCAAACAAAACGCTCTGGTACGGAACATATACTATTGTCTTTGCAACCAAGCCTCGTGGTGTAGACGAATCTTCACTTGTGTTCATGAAATGCCAAACAGTTTGACTTAACAGAAGTCGTCGATGTGCCTCGTGCTCGCTCGCGACCTTTGATTGGCTGAAGCGACTGCGCGTCGGCCTTGAAACAAGCCCTGGGAAGCCCGAAGTGGCTCCACCATTTTTTATCAAGTTTCAAACTGGCTCCTCTACTTTCAATCTAGTGACTAATTTAGTTTCGATGTAGTTTCGCACTGGTTGCAACATGCAAATTCAGACTTCAAACTCGCCTGACTAACTAGGGGGGACGCAGGTTTTCAACGCATGCACTTGGACATCTTGGGTGATCTCCACAGGAATATGACGAATCAACAATGCGCGCAGGAAATTGCTTCCGCGGGAATGGCGAGATTGAAACTGGAGATTGAAATTGGGGAAGCCAGTTTAGCAGTCTTACAGAATCCGTCTAAACCTCTCGGGGGACGGACCGACTCACGCATACGGGAATTTTGCCCGGCTTCGTTGTGTCCGTTTACAAGCCTGCCCAACTCGATGCACCTTCGGTAATTAGAAAAGCCGTGCCTTGAAAAGGTGGGTGGGCAAAATCTGCCGCTTGATGCTGCGACTCGGCGGTGATGTTGATTCGAGCTCTTTGTTTTTTTCCTCACACTAAGGATGTACATCGGCTTGTGGCTCGCTGATTCTTCATCATGCTCGGAGCACGTTTAACGAGGTGCACCCTTTGCTGAAGCCTCACGGGTTTGAGAGCCGCGTCTCTAATCTAGTTGCACAGTGCTGGGCTCACCACGCATCTTTGGCCGACATGTCTTCTGGAGGCACTACACCATCGTCCAGAATCCCGTGGAACGAAACCACCGCCTTGGTTTCACTCACACCCTGCATCATGTGCTGAAAACACAAGGTTCTGTTGCGCGTCTTGCGGAATCCTACGTGATTCAGCGTTGAACACTGAGTAAAGGGCTGCCACCCCCGATCCAGGGCCCAAGCCTTGTCGTTGAGTCGCCCACATGGAGAAACGATACAGCCGTCAGTCAGCTCTTGAACCATCGGGACATGCACACATGGCTTTCTGAGAGCTTGGCGCGCCAAGTCAAGCACTGCACGCCCTCCGAAGCAATAACCAATGGCTCCGATCCGTTGTGGATCGACACCTTCCACGAAAGCCGCGTTGCTTTTTCATTAACAAACATACTTCAAGCCGTGCATCCCTTGCGGCCTCCCACTTCCGACATCGCACGGACAGAAGCTCGCATCCTGGAAAAGCCGTCGCACGCACGTCGTTTCTACCCTTCATGTCAGGTGTCAATTTGTCGAAATGCAGCTTATAACTTCGAGTCTCAATGAAGGGCTTACTGTATACTCACTTTAATCAACATACTTTAACCATCCTGGGCCACAAATAATCTTGTTAAGAGCTGTAGCAAGTCATGCCAGCAACCCAACAAATAAGCTCAAATTTCGGAGGCTTCAGGTCGGACTTGTGTTTGTGTTGGCGCCTTTGTCGGCTCATGCCGCGATCGTCGGCCAAAGGCTGACGCACAAGAGCTCCCCATTCCGGCCTGGGCATGTGGCAAGAATCGACACTCGTTGCTTGACGAGGTGTAGTTTTGGCATGTCTTGGCCACATCGCGCATCATTTTATGACTTCTTCTTTGTGTTGCAACAAGAAAAGCGCACTAGGAAGTTGGAGTACCATGTTCTCAACACTTGGTGAGCTCCGGACTCCCATGCTTGGCCAAACCTAGGCGGAAATTCTCCGAGGTCCAACAGCCGGTTTCTTTTGCTGCTGGGCTTGAATATGTGATGCTGAGTGTGTCCATAGTCATGATTCATTCATAAGTCATACATGTAGAATCCTGGGCCCTATATCTTTTTCCCCTCTCTTGACGAAGGTGATGTGAAAGTACGGTTGCAGTGCTTGTTTGAAGTTCGAAAAATAAGCGCACTTAGGGGTTCGGGCTGTTTTTCCTTCTCTTGGTTACGTACCCGGCTGGATATAAACATGGTCAACCCAGAAACTGCGCTGCAGAATACAAGCAAGCTTGCTTTCCTGAGCATGCCACCTCTTCGGTTATGGTCCCGGCGGCTTAGGGTTCAGGGAAGGACGCTAGAATGCTTAGCTTGCACTGTATGTTTATTGGTTGGATCTTCTCTGCCACCTAATCGCTGCGTGTATGATGACCTCATGCTTCTCGGCTGTGTGGTTCTTCTCGTTCTCTCTGGTGCTGCTTGTCTCATTCTTTTTATCGTGACCGGTTTCAATAAGTACAAACGATTTAATATTGAAACAGAATTTGCCACAATTCTACATATACATACCCTGCCCGAACCGTCTCAGCGATCGTGAGATCACCGGCGCTTTTAGATCTGTGTGGCAACCTGGCGGCTCACGTAGCCACAACCCTGGCCCCGACCCGTCGAAACATCCGGTCGCCAAGGAAACATAATTAGGAATGGGGTGGTAGCACACTGCCCTTTACACCGCTTGTCGCCTCATTCACCGCTGGGCTTTCAATTGATTCATCCGACAAACCTACGGACGCTGCAAATTCTGCATCAGGGAATTGCGCTGAGCTTGCAATGTCCAGAGAACCCTGCTCGTCGCCAAGCATGTCGGCAATGAGTACCGTGTATCCACCGGCCGCAAGAACTTCCGCTCGCCAGTGCAAATACCTTCGGCGAGAGCCGGGCAGTTTCGGCGATATATGGAACAGTCGATTCAGCAAAACACCACGGCAATGGTGAGGCGAGGCACAAGTCACGTGGACCGACTGCAGTATGTACGATCACCTTGTGGTACAGTAGTTCAATTGTCACTGCCTTAAAAAATTGCGACGAGTCTCGGTGCAAAGGCCGCGACCACACCGGCTCCGTTTGGTTTGGGTGGCTTCACAATCCGCCCGTGGAGTCTGCGAACTCCGACCTGCCAGGTTAGCAAGCTTCAGCCGTACAAACTGCATGAATGCATGCCCCAACCTCGTCCTCGTACACAAGGGGCTCCGTGACGAAAGACCCCTTGCCCTCAGCATCCAAATCCGTCTCCCACGTACACAGCACCGACAGGCGCGAACACGTGAAAACATGTGAACGCAACATGGGGGGTCGCCTGCAATGCCGGGTCTGCACGCCAAGCTGTTGACCTCGGTTGGACATCCCCGTGTTGGTCTTCGCTGCCTAACCCACCGGTGCTGACAGGCAATGTGCCCCGTCTCAAACGTGCTGAGTTGCCCAGCGGCACATCTCTTCATCAAATGTGCTGGGGTCCCGCGCACAGCTTCCGCATATGGCTTATCTTTGGCCATTCGTGGTTTCGGAGCCTTCGGGAGAAAAACTACTCGTGGGTATGCAGCGGCTTATTTCACCTGTGCTGAAATAAAGCCCCTGGCAACACCCTGCCATGCAATGACACATTGTGTCTTCATTATTCTACGAGCAGTGCTTCTACACCTCCATCCCCCAACTTGCCCATGAGAATCTTGTCCGAAAAACGCTCCCTCTCCTGCCACAACGAGGCCTCCGCAGCAGAAACAAACATCCCCACCGCCGGGCGCCTGCGAAGAGCAATGCCGAAAATGGAACATGTGAAATGCGGCAACAACGCAGTTGCGGCTCCATGCGTGCCCCAACAAACGACAAACACACCTACTGTTCGCCTGTGACACATGCGGCTTCGTACTGGGGCCCTCCTGTGCCTGCGGGTCATGGACCAATTCCTGGAAAGCTCGCCCAGTGTGACCTTGCACCGAGTTCCCATGATGATTCGGCAAATGGTTTTGTTTTTTTTGGTCCTTTGTCGCTGTTGGCAAGCGTTTGATTCAACCCGGGAGTGGCAACAGTGCCGCGGCCACGAAGAAATAATGCAAGGGAGCCGCTTGCAACTTTGATAAGTCCGGATGACATATTGCACGGCACAATGACCGTGGGCTGGATGGTATTCTGTTGTTGGCCGAACTCACATCTTCCCTCTGGTGTGCCAGGAGTATGACACCGCTGCGTAAAAACGGACCCGAGGAGTGGCAGTAGGAGTAATGGTAATAGTAATAGTAATAGTAATAGTAATAGTAATAGTAATAGTAATAGTAATAGTAATAGTAATAGTAATAGTAATAGTAATAGTAATAGTAATAGCAATAATAATAGTAATAGTAATAGTAATGGTAATGGTAATAGTAATGGTAATAAGTAATAGTAATAGTAATGTTAATAATAATAATGAAAGTAATATTAATAATAATAATAAAAAAAAATAATAATAATAGTAATGATGATAATAATAATGGTAATAGTAATTGTAGCAGTAGTAATAGTAGTAGTAGTAGTAGTAGTAGTACTAGTAGTAGTAGTAATAGTAGTAATAATAATAATAATACTAACAATAAAAATAGCAATAATAATAATAATAGTAGCAATAATAATAATAATAGTAGTAGTAATGGTAGTAGTAGTAGTAGTAATAATAATGATAGCAATAGTAATAGTAGCAATGGTAATAATATAGTACTAGTAATAGTAATAATAATAATACAAGTAATAATAGTAATACAAATTATAGTAGTAGTGGTAGTAATAATAATAATCGTAATAGTACTAGTAGTAGTAGTACTGTTGATGGACAAAATCCTGCATGACCCAAATATAGTATAGTACCATAAATCCCATAGTTTAGGTATATAGGGTCATGCAGGATTTTGTCCATCAACCGTACTAGTAGTAGTAATACTAGTACTAATAATAGTAATAGTAATAATAATAATAATTTAATAATAATAGTACTAATGGTAGTAATAATAATAATAGTAGTACTAGTAATAGTAATAATAATAGTAATAGAAATTGGAGGACAACAACAACAACAACAACTGCTACTAGTATTAGTACTATTATTATTACTGTTATTATTACTACTACTACTACTACTACTACTACTGTTACTACTGTTACTACTGTTACTACTGTTACTACTGCTACCACTACTTCTATTACTAGTACTACTAGTACTAGTACTACTACTACTACTACTACTACTACTACTATTACTACTACTACTACTATTATTACTACTACTACTACTACTACTACTACTACTACTACCGCTACCGGCAGTGGAGCGCTGGTGGCGGCGGGCTTGCCGCGCCGAGTCCAAGGCAGACACAAGCGTCGTGTCAACTGCGAGCTGGGCACCGCTCGGAGGGGGAAGGCCGTTGGAGATGACCTCGATGCGCCGCTCGTCCTGCCGCTGGACAACAAGGTTGAGGTCACGCAGGAGACATTGGTCGCGACGGTGGCCCCCGCCTCGCGGCAAACCCGCGCAGCTGCTCGCTCGAGTGGGACAGCCCGCGAGCGCAGCAAACCGGAGCGTGGGCAGGAGGCACGCTGGTCACCCATAGCATCGAAGCGGCGCTTGCAGGGGCAGAATGCAGGGACCAGGGGCAGCTGCAGGTGCAGGCGGCGCAGCAGCATCACGCGGTAAGACGCTGGCTCGAGCCGGAACTTAGGGGAAGTCGGCAAGGCTGCAAGCACTTTGGCTGAAAAGGGGCCGGACTGGGATTCCAACAAGGTCACTGATGAGGGATCGAGCCGACCTGCGAGAGAAGCCGCAAGAGCCGCGTCGAGTAAAGTGTCAAGCTGTGCAGCAATGTACTCGGGGGTGCCGAGGGGGGTGCCGAGCACGCGGAGGCCGCGCTCTGCAGCGGGGAGTTCTGGGTCCCCGACCCGGGGTGTGCACCGGCAGGCGCAGGTCGCGATGCGGGCCTGACGCCAACTGCGTTCCACACGCGGGTCTTGGAGCAAACAAGTGGTGCTGCAGCCTGCCCAAA
>CAJNDV010019668.1:21928-39749 GCA_905221635.1 Symbiodinium sp. CCMP2456 | reverse complement strand
GGGGCTAGCATATATATATATATATCAATCATGTGTATACCTATATAATCAATTCATATTGGTGAGGCATTACAATAAGTTCTATAAATGGTTTTATGCGTACTTGCAAGGGTTTGATAGGGCTCGATCTGCGGTTGCTGAGGGCTCCATAACGGACTAAAGATCGGGGTCGGTTTCTAGGGCTGAAGCCTTAGGCGGGCCCCGTGAATTGGAACTAGTGTTGCCGCCGGAAACGGTGCGGACACGGCTGTCTGCCAGCTGTCGGTCGGCCTGAGCAGAGGAAGCGCCCACCAATGCGAAGATGCCACAAAGGATGAAGATCAGCCTGTAATTAAGCATCAAGTCGCATAGGAAAAGCGGCCGACATTGTTCCCCAGCAGCTGTTTACGTCCAAAACCAATGCGTTCCAAATCTTGAAGGTCTGTCTCGAAATTCTAAAACTTTTTCATCAGCATCTTACATATGTCAATCTCTGCGAAAGCCTCTCGCCCTGTAGGAATACTTTCTCTCGCATTTAGTCACATCCTCGTGTGCCCACGGAACATGTGGAGGCGGCAGAAAAGTCAGGACATAACGACTATGTGTGGACGTTGTAGCCTCTATGTACAAGTCTGGCAGGGTCGGATGACACCCAAACTATTCTCAAGGCCTATCATGTAGGGGCCTTAATAGTTAGAATCGTATAAGGGGGGGTTCCTTATTCTAATTAGAGCATAATATACCCCAAAACCCTCTTCTAATTATTAAGGCCCTTGTATGATCAAACAAGACGAAGAAGACTGAACCTAGACACTGAATACCAGCATCTGTACCAATTAGAAGGACCCCCGGCCCAAAGAATGACTCCTATAATTGCAGGCACGCACCCTATAGATCTCCTGCCAAAAAACTTTCAGAATCCCTCAAACCTGTTTCCTCTACCAAAAGCCTGGTTATACGAATTGAATCGCTTCCTGGAGCAGTACGGACCCTAAGCCCTAAACCCTAAACCCATAAAAACCCTAAACAAGGCCAGAAAAAGGTCGAGTCGCTGCGTGAGGCTCCGAAAGTGGCGCGTGCAGCCGCCACAGAAGGTGGCGCCACCAGCGAGGATGGGGACCAAGGCCTTCAGCCGGGATTTAGGGTTTGGGATTTTGGGTTTAGGGTTTAGGGTTTAGGGTTTCGGGTTTAGGGCGGGATTTTGGGTTTGGGGGTCTTCAGTTCAGGGTTTGGGGTCTATGGGGTTTAGTGTTTAGGGTGTAGGGTTTGGGGTTTCTGCATGTTTCTAAAGTCTACTATAAGAGTTTAGGGGTTGGGGAGTTTACGGTTTAGGGCTCAGGGAACCTGGAGTTTTGGGAGTGTGAGTTTGGCCCAAGGATGCGAATATCCCAACAAGTACGATTTCGTTACCCAAAACCCCAAACCCTAAACCCTAGACCCTAAACCCTAAACCCTAAACCCCTAAACCCTAAACCCTAAACCCTATTCAGAGGTACTTATAGTACCTAGGACCTCATCTCAAGTCGGGTCTTCACACTCTAACTGAGTTCGAGCAGCATCGGGCTTCAGAGAACCTCTTGTGCAATCTCTACAAAAACAGGAACGCTGCTTGCAGGCAGCCGCAAGAAAACACGAATATTCACAGACTCAAGTCTGCCAAGGATGAGGTTGGTTGGTTTGTTCGCGCAGAAGAACCCTCACAGGTACCCAGGGTTAGACGATTCAGAAACGGGCCGCCAAGCCAGGTGTTGCTGGAAATCACCGGCGCGATGCCATACAGCCACACTGGGTAGCAGTGCCTATGACAATTGGGCTGCAAGCAGGCACTCGTTCAAACCTGCTTGAAAGAGCTGCCGGTTCGACAGAACCGTCTCCTCATTGCCTTCATCGAACACTATGCATTTGTGAACTTGTCGCTGAAAGCCCCTCGAACTCGGCTGTCGAATCCCCTCGCACGAAAGCACCAGTGTCCGCGCTGTGCACCAGAGCCGCTTCGCGTAGTCGGTTTTTCCATACTACAATTGGCCAACAAGAGCCAGGAAGCCTGCATCCTAAACCCACAGTTACAGAGAGCTGCCTTTGACTGACTGGAATAAGTTCATTTACAGGGTTTCTTTACAGGATTCCGATAATGGTTACTAGAAGTGTTCTAAGTTCTAATTAAATCAACTATACCATAGGGAAATTAATGTTTACAATAGGGCTCTGGGTTATGTATATATATATATATATATAGAGCAATCATGATTCATAAACTATACGGTAATACTACGTCGAGTTCTTCCGGCCCCGACTGCAGACTGGTGGCCTCCCATAGCCAGAACCCATCCTTACTCGGCCCTAAACCCTAAACCCGAAACCCTAAACCCTAAACCCTAAACCCTAAACCCTAATCCCTAAACCCTAAACCCTAATCCCTAAACCCTAAACACTCACTCACGCGCGAAATGGATCCGAGTCCAGAGCGGAAAACAGAAAGCCATGCAGCCCAAAAGCAGGTTCGCTATGAACCTACAGGCAAGAAACTACGCAGGAAACAAAGCAGAAGGCGAGCGAAGCAGAAGCTAGCATTCGCCCAGCGACCTCGAGTGGTAAACGACAGAGGGCTGGAGCGCAGCGCCTAGGCTGGGCTCGACAGCAGGGTGAGAGCGACCGGCAGCAACCAAGAAAGGCCGCCAGGAAGGCTCTGGGCACGAGGTGTGTGCAGCCACAAAGATCCCGCCTTGCAGGCAACAGAATCTAGCAAAAGGAAGCAGCTTACGAAGGAGCAAAAGGCCCTTAGGGCTAGGATTGCCTCTGATCCAGAGTAGGCCGCTCTGACTCACACACCTGCAAATCATTCTAAAAGCAACAGTGTTGGCAATGATATCCTCACGTTGCTTCGTTCCGCGGAAGCCAGCGGAGCTTAACATGCCTCGCCTAAGCAGATGCTGGGCGCGCCTGGCCCGAAAGTCCCAGGGATTCGGGTACTGCTCAGCAGCTGACCACAGCGTCCAGAATCGATGCCATTCGACTGGCAGTCCCCAGTATGTGCCCTCTCGCAGAAGGCCTGGCCAGAAAGGCGACGGCAGGGTATGTGCGGAAGGCTCAGTGGCGTCTACAATGCGCCTCCATCGACCTCCTTCGCGGCATGGAAAAGAGGACCGAGGTGGCACGGCTAACAGCTGTGAACAGGAAGGAGTCCCACCCTCAGAGGCTGGAGGGGCATCAGAGGGCACACTGGGCGGCACGGCTTGAGTGTGCCTGGGCCAACTGTAGACTTCCTCCGCCCCAGTCGCTGAGGCCAGCTCGCGCTGAAGCTCGTCATCCGTAGCCTGCCGCCCCAAGGTAGCGGCGCTACGTTGAGCTGGCGTGGCATTAATAGGCCCGGGCAGCCTCTGCGGCGGAAGACCCCTGTGGCCCCTAGCGCCGGAGCGCTTGGTTCCTGAGCCGTACTGATACGCCTCGCCGACAACCACTCTGAGCCCGTGAACACACTGAGGGCTACGTTGAAGATGATACTTGAGCCTGTCAGTCGAGAAGTGGTTGGTGTGACACCATAGGCAGGTAGAGCCATCGGTGAACAGGGTCAGGCAGTTGACAACTGTGTGTTTCCGGTGAACATGGGCAGAAACAGCTTGTTTGCTTGGGAAGATGCGGTGGCAGAGGGGGCATCGGAAAGAGCCAGTTTCGCCTAGAACCCTAGTAGTGCGAGTCCGGAATACATCTTGCCAAACTTCCCAGAAAGATGCGTATGCGGTGCCGAAGCGGCTAAGGTGTTTACAGCTTTTCGCGAAGAGCTTCCAGTGTCTCCGAATCAGTGGAAGAGTGACGACAGAGTCTTCAGCAAGAGCAGCTATCGCTGGCAGCACCTGGGAGCACGCTGCGATCAATTGCTCGCTCCATGGAGTGGCGCGATTCCAGGCAGCGTCATGGATGTCCCAAACCGGCTCAGGCGCTTGCTTGCAGAGTTGAGTGACAAGGCGCGCCTTTGCCAACACTGTAGCATGGGAGGGCGCGGTAAGCCCAGCAAGAAAATAGAGGCTGGCCTTGGTGAGAGCGTGGCCATACTGCCAGGCCTGTGCGAGTGTCCGTGTGGCACGATCGAAAAAACCTTCAAGAGGTGCGGTAGCCCGCTGAGAAAGGGCGGTCGCCGTGGCCAGGGTAGCATAAGCAGCTGGCAGAACCCGGCCCGCCAGCCATGCCTGCTTCAGTTCCCAAGGTAAGGAACGAGAAGCGAACAGGCTGCGAGACTGGGCCCACGCCGCGTGGGCACGTTGTAAGCAGAGTTCTTGGTCCCGCCGGCCGTTGTCCCGCGGCTGCTGGATGACTCCGAGATAGCGGTATTCAGGAGAGATACGGATCGTCCTTCCATCAGGCAATGCTAGATCGGAGCTCTCAGCGAGCATAGCCCGTTTGACCTGTTTTGCCTGAGCACCTCTGATGTCAACAATAGCCTCGGTCTTGCCAGGTCCTAAGTTTACCCGAAAACGGAGGTGTTCGAGGGTTCGGATGACAATTTCAGCCATACGAGGCAGCTGGGCTTGAATAGCCAGGGGATTCTCGAAGTCGGCTAGGACAGCGAGGTCGTCGGCCCAGCCAACCGGGATGATCTCACTCCGCCGGCCGGCGAGCTCGCCGGCACTGAAGTGAACAATACCCTCAAGTCGACACTGTTTGCGGATGTGCCGGAGGGCAACCGAAAACAGAGCGCCGAATAAAACATCAGCTAGCCCGTCTCCGGGCCGGGAGCCCCTGGTGGCGAGGTAGGTATTCGAAGAACCGACCATTTGCCAGTGCGAGCACGCCACACAGTCGAGAAGGAGGGCAACCTCAGCCTGGGGCATGCCTAGCGCAGCAAGAGCACCTTCCTCAGCGAGCAGATGCGAGAGTTGAGTAAGGTGCTGAAGACTCATCCCCTCCGGTCGCGGCAGGGTAGGGTCGCCGTGGAAGAGGAGCTGGCGGCTGGTTTCATAGTACGCGGCTTGGATGTCAACAAAAAGAGCGGCGCAGCACCTGCCTTGTTGAACAGCCAATTCCCAGACCTGCCGGAAAGTCGAAACAGCAAAGGAGACGGGTATGCCTTTGCGACCGCCTAGCTGGAAAGGGTCGTAGTGCCCTATTACTTGAGCCCCCAAAGTCTTTCTAACGTGGCCGTGCCACAACTTGGCTATCCCATTCAGAAGGGCAATCGACCGATAGTTGCTGGGCAAAGAGGCCGGTCCACGCTTGTAAAGCGCACACTGCAGCGCCTTTTTAAAGTGCGCAGGCTCACGTCCCCTGAGTGAGATTTGGGAGCATAAATGCCACAGCCAGCGACCAGCTGCGGGAGGGTTACTTTTCCATACCTCGTTAGGTATCATGTCAGGTCCTGGCGCCTTGCCACCTTTCTGTCGATTACAAGTGTGCTCCATATCAAGCAAGGAAGGCATTGCAGAAGGACAGCTGTCAGTGGCCGTATCGGCCCAGCGCCGCAGCTTGCTGGTGAGTTGCTCATCTGTGACATGCTGTCCACCCTCCTGAAGTCGGAACTGTTCCTCTAGTTCGGCTTCGATGTCATAACCTCCAGCCGCGAAGACATTGCGTCTATCGGCCGCCCGCTTGGAGGCCCACTTGAGATGGAGTATCGCAGGCATGGCTTGGCCCGTGTCATGCCAGGCCTGGGTGGCAGAGTGAGTGAGGGCCAGGAGGTGCCGGATCTTATCTTTCCGTGCGTAGCCGTGGACTTTGTTCTGAAGTTTAAGCTCCTGAAGACGATAAGCGCCTATGACCATGCGCTGCGTGAAGAGGCAGCGGCGTGCATCAGATGTACGATCAGCCCATGCATCAAAGAGCGCCTGCTTCTGCGTTTTGAGCAGGGCAGAAACAAGAGCACGCTGCTGGGCACGCCAGTCTCGCAGGTACTCAAGTGTTCTCACAGTCCTCTCGTGAAGGTAAGGCTGCCGAGGCGTCATCTGTTTCGCTTGGGAAGGCTCTCAACCCCTTGCCGATAGGTGCTGTGTACAGCAGCGATCATGGCATCTGCAGAAAGTCCAGCCTGCGGGGCCGACGTACGCTGAGACCAAATGTACTGTCCAATGCAAGCAGCCTCATCATTGGTCGCTCGCCTATAGGGCGACGGCGGGCACTACAGCTGCGAGCTGGGGTCAGAACTGAGTGCGTTCTAAGGGCAACATGATCCCGAGCTGCGTTAACTATGTCGAAATCGAGCGCCTGCGTTCGGCACTGCAGTGCGTCCATGGACCCGGCTTAAATAGTATGTGATCGAGCCGTTTCTGTTTGCCACTGGTGTGCTGCCAACTCCACCGCTCCCCTCGCTGCAAATGCGAGAAAGTCGCGGGAGCTTCCGCACCGGTAACAAGGCTAAATTCGAGCAGCAGCTCGTCGTTCCTGCGCAGCCAGATAGACGCCAATGAGGAGTAAGCTCCAGCCTGCGACCCGCATGGTGGGCCACCAGCCTGGACGCCCAAGCAACAAGCAGAGAAGTAGCGGAAATCGGAACTGTTCCCGAGGACCCGTAGTGCTAGACCGTACGGAGTGGGCCGAGATCGAGGTGCTAGCTTCTCCTGGGCAGGTATATGAGGGGTAATCCCCCCCAACAACATCCCCAATCCGGACACTGTCGGTCCTACGCGTCCAAACGCATCTCCAGGGGCATTGATGGAAGGCAGCCACCGGATTGCTGTCTGCCCCGTGTGTTTCCACCATATGCAGAGGCTCTTCTTCTGAGTCATGCCCCCATTGAGACGGCCACCACCGGTCAGGCAAATGCTCAAGGGCCGGTCGCAGGGTGCCGGCGTTCGGGTCCCAGAACTGCCTCCCGTGCGCCCTTACAAGTCCGGGTGACGAACAACCAGGTTTCCACAGTATGAGCCAACAGGAGGCGTCAAAGGACAGTTCGTGACTCCAAGTACCTCTCCTTCTCGCGATGCCGTGACTAGGGAAATGTTGTTGGCTTATCAATTGGATGGAGGGCCTCCATCCAAGGGTCTGGACAACCAGAAGGTCGCCATCATGCAGCGCCAGTCGGGCATCCTCAGGCGCACATGCAGCTAGCTGCGGAAATTGGCCTTTGACTGTGTGCACACCCTCAAAGTGCCTAGCAACGATATCCCTAAGTTGCTTCTTAGAGAGATCCCTGGGTAGAATCATAGCCATGGGAGCGGGGGGCCCAGCAATCAGAGCAACTACGAAATCTTGTGCTGGGGAGCAAGGTACCCAGTGCACATCTTGATCATCAACAGAAGGGTTCACCCTAGCAAGGCCTGGACCCCACCAGGGTTCCTTGGATCGGCTACCGAAGTGCGTGTCGAGCGGTGGGCCCCGGAAGGGGCCGGACAACCCACTGTACGGGCTCCAGATCCAGTGCGCCGCCTCGCTGGGAGGTGCCTTAATGTTAGGTGGTCCAGAAGCAGCAGCCGGGAGCAGTGCCAGAAGGGCAACAGCGATGAAAGTGGCGGGTGCACCACCCCGCATGCCTCTCAGACTGGTAATGACCAGAGAGAGCAGTGTTGAAGGACCGCAGCATGAGTCGATCCGCTGGTGGACTGTGGGCTAACGTAGTGGAGAACATCGCCATCTCTAAGAGGTGGCAGGTCTTCGAACGGATCATGGCCGAGAAGGTGTATGTCAAAGGCCTCAACTCCTGCGGCTTCCGCCGCCGCTCGGCGGGTAAGCCATCTGTGGACTGGCATGCACCGCCCGGTAAGTGCATGACCGGTGAGGGCCTCGAAAATAACATTGCAGCAATCGGCATCGTCTGCTTGCTGGCAGATATGCACCTCGTCATCATATATCCAGGGAACCGGTACCCACTGGCCCGGGTATCTTCTCCTCCGAAGGTGCGTGTTCGTGCCTGCCATCGAATAGGCGGTGGCATGACAGTCCGGGTCGGGCGCTGATTAGGGCGCCACATGACCAGCGGGATGCTGGTGCTCACTGAGAAGTCACTTGCCTACAGAGCCGAGTGCCGCACGGCCAGACTAGATGGTAGGCACGGAGCGCTGTAGCTATCCTGGGCGACTCCTAGCGTGAAGGCAGTAGCAACGTCGCCGTCTCTCCAATCAATGGCTTCGGAAACATGTTCCAGACTTGTACAGGCGGAGAGGGGGGGGGCCGAATTTCGTATAGCGGCCCTGCTGCGCTTCTTCGCACGACAGAAAGAAGCCATGCAGGATCTGCTCGTCGCGGTATGAGGTACGAAGCCTGCCATTCATGCGAGACGACCACGAGACAGACCATCTCAGGGCACGGAGCCGCTGGGACAAAGGCCAGACTTCTTCGACTCAGCGCGGGCCAGATCGGGCATATGCGGCGGGACCACTCGGGCTCAGTGCCTAAGAGGTGGACTTCGATCTCGTCAATGCTAGTTTCGGGCCCTACCGCGAAAGGGGGGGTGCAGCCGGTAAAAGGAGATAGCAAAACAGCGAAGTGGTCTGTACCTACCGCCTCGTTGCATGCCCTCTGCTGCATCGGCTCCCTCCAGGCATATTTCCCGACCCGGACAAGCTCGGGTTCGATATTCGGGGGGACCGTCATGCCCGCAATGGGAACCACAAGCAGGAGAAAAGCTAGCCGCAGTGACAACCCAGCTGAGAGGCTCCACACGGCGCCTGCGCCCATGGCTGCCCATCGGCCATACTCGGCCGTCTCGCCTCGTGCATTGTCGTCAGTGGGGACTAAAATGTCTCCATCACGGGTTCTGGGCGATGGTGCCAAAGCTTGCAAATCTGGGCGAAGCCGCCAACCACCCGGTATCGGTAAAGCATTCTCTGTGGACTGCAAAGACACACAGTGGTCCTCGTGACGCGCTTCTGGGCGTGATTTAATAACGCATACAGACCCGTCATCACCAGGCCGTACGAAGTGGCATCTGTCATCGTCCAGCCAAGCAGCAGGCACCCATCTATCGGGAGAGGGCAAAGCAGATGGCTTCTGGAACTGGCGCCAGGTGGGTGACCACACGGCCCCATCAGCAACCCAGTGTCTGGTTCGGCGCTCGGTGGGCCTGCCGTGTGGGGACCAGACATAAACCCACCCCCCGCTGCGAACCTGGAAGGGTAGATGCCAGTCCTTATAATGAGGCAGGCGGCTGAAGGAGACCGCCGGTATTCGCAATCCGGGCCGGTAGTGCGGGTGGGAAGGGTCACTGTGTACCTCAAAGGAGTCCCCATCACGAAGCGACATGACATTGTCCGGGGATTGTTCATGTGCCTTAAGAGCCGGCGGAACTCGTATGCGAGCCTCGACCTGCTGGGAGACACGACGCAATAGCGCGTAAAGGCGCCTGAATGTGATCTCTCTCGGAACAAGACGGGCCTCGATTGACCCAGGAGTGCAGATGACCACGCATGCGAGGTGGGGATTGCCACTGGGGAGCATAGTGGCAGGTCCAGGCTCCTCTGGGCCTCCAAACAGAACATAATTAAGGGCCCAGCCCGGGCACCATTGCCGGACTGCCATAGTTAAGGATTCGGCGGAGGCGCCTCTGACACAGTAGGCATGCCTGCTCCAGCCTTGGAATGGGCAGAGGATACGGTAGTATAACCTTGTTGCCGACATGACATCTTCTAGCGGTCTGTCTCTCTCCGGTCGCCACCTGCCTAATCTGGGGCTGGATGTGCCCCCGGCCGTAGGTGATCGCGAGCGAGCGGACTCTCTTGAAGGTGTTCGCACCGCTGAGCTGCCGGGGCAGAGCCAAGCCAAGGAGATGGCCAACACCCAGACCTTACCTAGTCTAACGGAGAAGGCAATACTAACAGGAAGCACATACATGCTTTGCCCCTGGCCATCGTCAGGCCATCCGTAGATAGGCTGCTGGTCGCCTTCCGGGAAGTCGTCATGAATGACATCTCCGTTGCGTAGCTGGACCGGTTGCGATGGGGAGCTGCTGTGAACCCCTAGGACTGCAATGGAGTTTTGATGGGAGTAGAATTCCTGAGCTATCTCAGCCCAGCGTGATTGGGGAAGCAATCTGTGCGGCTCGTGTACCCTCGTAGTGCTCATGAAGGACGCTGACCCTGAGAGGGCTTTCCGAAACTTGGATAAACTGAAGGATTCGACTAGGACTCCAAGTTATGGGTACCCACCTGCCGGGGTATGTATCAGCAAATTCGGCAGAAAAGGTGAGGGCTTCCGGGAGCCAGTGAACGTCTGGAGGTAGCCACGTGACAATGGGCTGATGCCAATCGGGAGACCATAGTCGAATAAGAACTGTGCGCAGAATACGGATGCGAACTGCCCAGTTGGTATAATCCCGGAGCAAGGCTTGATCGTTGGCTGCTCTCGCGGCGCCTGCCTCAGAAGATTCGGTAATCTCCAGGAGATCTCCCGTGCGGAGCAGGCGCTGGCCATTGGGATGTAAAGTAAAGGAGGCGAAAGCCTGCGGGGGAAGCCTGATGTGTCCATCCCTCCATCCAGTGTGGTAAGTTATCACCCGGCGTAACTCGTTGATCCTGAGACAATCGGGTAAAACCACCGCCCTGGCTTCCTGGTGGAGTCGAACAACAACACAGATAGTATGTTCAGTGGGCGGCCTCGGAATAATGGTTATTCTATCATGCCTTAAGCCTGGCCACACCGGGAAGTACTGCTGTTTTGCCCATCCCGGCGTGCCGTCGCGGTACCTGTGCCAGATATCCTCTAGCCGTGCAGAGGAGTCAGCTGTATGGACACCATGGCTGCCTGTCCACGGGCATAACAGGGCAAAACGGCTTTGTCGATGTCCACTAACAGCGAGTGAGGTCCTGTCCGCTGACTGTTGTCTCCAGGGGTACGCATGTAGGCTATAAATGGGCTTCCTCGCATGCGCAGGGTGCTCCTCGTCGGCGTACATGCAGCCCAGTGGAGGCTAAGAGGCAGAAGAAAGCACCAAAAGCTGCGACCCTTCAGGCAGGGTAGGATAAGTCCTAGCCCGAGTCGCCCTCGCAAAGCCGCCGACCGAACCGGGCGAGGGGCCGGCGGGCCAAAGGGCCCAAAGTTAACCGACATACAATCCCCGTCACGAAGGGAGGCTGGTCGCCCAGGGTCACGCCGAGCATGATAAGGAGCTGAGATTCTGCCGGTTCGGCCCTGTATGTCGACTCGGCGCGATCGATCACGCATTTGCGTCCTGGCTAGACAAACAGGGTGCAGAGAGTCCGTCGCTTGCAGTAGGACAGATGCAAGGCTGGCATCGGCAGCTGCAGGGATGAGGTGTACAGCGTTGGTGTCAGGCTGTGGTAGAACTGGTACGAGCGGCTGCCAACCGCGGCGGCCCACATAGTCTCCTAAGGACTGCAAGAAAATGTCAGGTGTGCCCTGTACAGCGGTACAAAGTCCTTGCGTGGCCTCTCCGTTAAAGGGATTATGTATGATCAGTGGGCAGCCTGCTGGCAGAAATGGCTCACCTCTGTTCCGAAGCTGGAAATCAACAGCTAGACCCTGCATGAGTGAGACAATGCGATGCTGGAGCCTGACAATCTGGTTGGGATCCAGCCCAGCGCTATGCATTAAGGTATTTCGCCCTGGCACACCAGAGCTAGCACCAGAGTCGTGACTGGCAGAGATAAGGTAGTGGCCGGCAGTGGTCGTGGTCACAATAGGACAGGGTGTGGGGGCGCTGAGGTCGTCAGGCAGTCCTGGACTACTCGGCTCTGTGGGCTCATCAGGGTGATCACCCTCCTCCGCGGCAGCAGCTATTGTGACTAAACAGGACGCGCATATGCCTGTGACTGATACCAGGTTCCCTAAGTTCCTGAGGCGAAGGAGCGAACACAAAAGCCAGGCGCTGGGTAGACCTGGCATGCGATTTGTTCGTCCTGAGGGCGGAGCAGACACTGCGTCATCGTGCCCCGGGGGACCAGTGTTCGAGCTGACGTCCTCACCAGAGGGGAGGAGCCCAGCTGTCTCTAGCCTGGCCGTGAGAACCTGAAGGTTATTGCTGACTTCTTCTATACGCCTAATAAGGCCGGGGTTTGGTGGTGATGTGAGTGCAGCAGCGGACGAGGAGGCAGCATTCACTGCGGAGCTCCGCTGTCCCCTGGGGGCAACGCCTCTGAGGGCGTCGTGCGGAGTCTCGATGGCGGACGTTCCATTCGATCCGAGACATATGTCAAAGTCGAAAGAGGGCACGACCAAAGGCTCAGCAGGTACATCCCACGCAGTGTGTGTGGCGTGAGGCTGAAGGGAAGTGCGAACCAAAGTCAGGATGGCTCCATGCTTAGGTAGTGGCACCTGGGTGCCATAACTAAAGACCTGACCCTCGAAAGAAATCCTGATGTAGGCCTGCGTCAGTGAGGCTAAAACGGGTAGCCTCACATGACATTGAATGACACCAGGCTGATGGGCAACTGTTGTTGTGGTTATAGTGCAGAGTCATCGTCGAGGAGCTGCTGAAGTTGTCGCTGTCAGAAAGCCTAGTGCTACGCACTCCTGTAGTCCAGAGTCCGAGCGCAATTAGGAGAGCCGAGCTAGAAGCATATCTAGCGGATATATAAGGAAGTCCAAGACCGAACACCCAAAACAACATTCCCGTGCCAGGACTGCTTGAAGTGTCTAAGGAGGCCTGGACGGGATTATCCTGTAGCCAGGCTTCAACACGCTGGTGGCGATCTGTGGTAAGATGAGACGTCGCACAAATGGGGTGTTCGCTGCCCGATTGCAAGACGTGACCACATTGTCCTGACAGCGAGTTGAGATCTGCTGGCCAGGTCCAGAGCTGAGCCTCTCCCATGATTGTGAGTCCAGGGAGGTCCCACGGGCTAGCATCGATTATGTCCAGGACATGTTGCCAATCCATGTCACTAGTACATGCTCCCAGAACATATTTACCGACTCTAAGCCCCCAGATGTGAAATCCTGGGAGGCAAGGCAGCATACAATCTACATTGAAGTGGTGACATTTAAGCTGATAAGGGCGCCCATCGGGGCACATGCCAGGAGCAGGTATGCAGGCCTCAACGATGCCTGGGCGTGGCACAGCAGCTGAGGACAAGGAGGAGGCTGCAGCTGGCCAATGTATGGGAGCAGTCTGGACGCTGACCGAGGCCGAGCTGGTACCAAGAGAACTGTTGGGTGTCTCAGGGTGTAACCGAACTGGCCAAGGAACGCTGGGCGGATCGGAGTTCTGAAGAACTGCCCCACCGAACTGAGCAAGACGAATCATGTCCACATAGACATGAAAGACAGTACCTCTCTCCTCAGTGCCGGAAGGAATGTGGAAGCTCGGCCGAACGAACGGGATTGTGTCAAAGGCTAGCTTCCAGAAGTCTGCTATGGCGCCCGTGCAGACAAGAGAGGTGAGGCACTCGATGCCCTCCAGAAGGTCGTTTTTGCCCGACACGGCGCTGACAACTGGTTTAGTCCAGTGTCCCAAGACATCACTCGCAATGAACACCTGGTATGTCTGTCCTGGGAGTGGCAAGCAGAACAGATGTCCCGTGCAGTCACTTTCTATCGGTATAACAGCGACCTGGTCGCAGCGATCTCTCCCAAGTCTCTGTTGCAGTGCCTGACGCAAGCTATTTGGTGTCCAATCAGGCGACAACAGAAATTTAAGAAGACCGAAGTCAGGTCCCACAACGAACACATGTGCTCTCGAGATCGGCCACGCAACTCCCGCGGGACGCGGAGAAGTCGCCGAGAACAGGCCAGCTTCAACCGGAGCGTGCCTACCATCCCAGACGGCACGCAAAACTTCACCATGTCGGACTGACGCCGCGTACCCTCTGTCCAGGCGAAAGGCTCGACCCGGGTATCTATCAGCCAAATGCGCCATAACCCCTGAAGCAAGCCTGTGCCTCTCGACATCAACGCAGGTGACATCCTCCCCAGTATCAACAAGAATGGTAACTGCATCAGGTGACTTAGAGGGGGCGACAAACTGGATACACGGCCATTCGAACTGCGGGAAAGCGACTACCGGCATTTTGCGTTCGCCGGCAGTGTCAAGCGATCGAAGCTGGTGCCGAAGGGTACTGCCAAGCTCACTTGGCGGGAGGTAAAACGTTTGGAAGCCTGCAGGTCTCCAGACTTGGAGGCAGAGCAGAAGCTGCTCCTCTTTGCCCAAACAGCTGGCCAAGGGAGGAAGCAGGTCGGTTCCTTGAGTAACTAAAATTTGAGCAAGCTGGTGATGGGCGTGCGCAGACGCACCCCCAGGAGGTGTCTCAACGGCTCTGCCGAGCCCAGCGGTGGTCGGCAGGTCAGAGGAAGGTGACCCGTGCGCAAGCCCAAGCAGAAATAGACCGCCTAAAACCAGACCCCAACGGCAGGGCAACCGGATCATAGCAGTAACAGCAAAACACTTCCCCAGCTGATAGGGACCAGCAGTAAACGTGCCAGATTCCTGTTCCTCATCAATGTCGGCGCCTGAGCTGACACCAGTCTCTGCATGAGAATGAGGGGCCTCACTGAGAGGACCCTGGATCTGCTCAGAGACAACCCCAGCAAGAGCCCTAAAGGTGACAGGGCGACTTGCTCTTTGCGCGGTTACCCCCGAGGGAGTCCAGGACACAATGAGTGGCCTGGCGAGTTCGACACCAGAGCTAACGGGGGCTGCACATTGAACCGTCTGCACTGCACCTTTTGCTAGGAGACTACAAAATGAGTGCCCCGTATAGCTGGTATGCATGCCCCGTAGGGGAGCCTCGCAGTCGAGATTGGCGAGAATGTCATCCCACGGGGAGCCGCTATCGGCCGCTCGTACAATGATCTGACCCCCGATGAGCCTAAGATCAACAACCCATAAGTCTTGCCCAGACCTAGCAGCGATAGCAGCATACTGCATGCGAGGCAACCCAGGAAGAGGGGAACAAAGGGCGCGGACCTCTACATGTGCAGCCTCGTGATGGTCCCGCAGTACCGCAGCCATTATACTCGTAGCAAGGCGGTCGCGCTCCTGTCCTGCAATAGGAAGAAACCGAAGACCATTATCACCGATTACTACGACTTGGTCTTGATCTTGGGCGCGGCTAGGATCAGTGAACTGTTGTGGATACCCGTGGATGGAAGCGTGAACCACAGCTTGCAGGGCATCGAAGGCACCAGGGTTCAGTAGGACACATTGCAATGCGTCAACCTCATCGTGCAGAAGTGGCTGTGAAGCAGGCATCAGGAGACCGGCCGGCGCTCGAGCAAGGGAGGGCCCGGCTATCTGCAGGCCTTGCAGAGAGGCTGCTCGATGCAGCAGAGCCTCTGCGGAGCTGGTCCGATCGGCATCAAGAAGGGTAATCCGGCCCCCAACAGCCCTCAGATCAACCGGAACAGTAACCACATGCCAAGGGTGAGCAGTGGTTTGAAGGACAAACTGAGTAACGGGCAGAGAGGGCAGAGTAGCGCGGATGCGATGGCTGAGCCATGCGTTCGCTGGAACACCGAGGGCTCTGCAGATCCACCGGTGGAGTAGGGGACCCTGGACCCTGACATCCGCCTGCAGGACTACAGGTTGCTCTTGGAGGCCGTAATGGAAAACGCACACGTCTCGTAGCGGATGGGGAATGGCTTGCTGTGGCAGGGTGGAAACAGCTCCTGCTTCTCGCACAAGATGGGAAGCAGAGCAACCACAGGAGAAAACCGGCCTTTACCCGCGTAGCTGGCGGAGACACAGGCGAAAAAGGCGCCAGCCTAGAACGTCTAGGTCGAGGACTGCCAGGCCTGACCGAGGAACCTCGGTAACAGCACACCGGTACCCAGCTCAATAGGGTTCTCGAGACCCTGTCAGAAACGTATACGAGCCAGGCTACAATGTACGCCGGTAGAAGAAGTGTATTCCCGTCGTGTCCCCTTAGTCGGCATCTTCCGTCTCGCTGGGCTCCTGAGGGAAGTAAGGGCATGGGTTCAGCAACATGCCCTGGACTTCCGGGGCACTGGAGGCCGAGGTAGCAAGAAACCCCCTGAAAGGCCCCCCCGTTCCACAAGCAGAGCAGGGTGAAGCCACTCCTGCGCAGCTGCTGAACACAGAGTCTGGTTCCTCCCGTATCGAGGTCCTCGTCTGGTAGGGGTAGGGCTGCGTCCTGATCTGCGTCCCGGACCACCTCTCCGACAACCTCGCTGCCGTTGTTGACCGCAAAGGAAGCTCACTGCAGCCAACAGCCAAACCACGTTGACATTGCTGAAACTGCGGCTTCCGCTGGAATCAGCTCGGCAGAGTCGTCTCTGGGAATCGCGGTCGTGCTCTGTCTCCGGACTGCTTCCGGTGTCCTTCCCGTAGTCTCGGACACCCACGGCGCGTTGGCCATACTCGTGTCTCGGCGGGGGCTTTTCGAGGGGCGGGTGGCAGCTCCTCCACTCCGGCGTTTCCATCGCCCTGCAGTTGAGGTGCCTTCGTTGCCCTGAGCAGAGTGGTCCGGCTGGGTTGATAAAGCCGAGCCGGCACCTTCGCTGAAACTGACCTCGGACTGCTGGTCTGTTGGCCTGACTGAATGAGCCGCCATCGGCATTCCAGCTGCTAGCATGTTGAGGGCTGTGTGCCCGGGAGGCGAGACTGCTCCGAAGGCACGTAGCATGGCTGCCAGCCTCACTACCTCTTGCTCCTGCTGCGGGATCCAAACAGGTCCCATCCTCTGCTGGGCCAGGCTGACTTGCTCCGAAGTTGTCGAAGAAGGCTGGTCCCGTAAATATCCTTGGATCTCCTGGATCGCGCAAGACATGTCCTCGTCCAGCTTGCTCCCAATAGCTTGCATGCGGCCCACCAGACCAAGCAGGTGTTGAGCAAGTTGGGAACCAGGCTGCCAGTGCAGTGTTCAAATCCTCTTTCGCTCGCATATTGCCAGCAATACGTTTTGAAAGCTTGGACATAGTATTGGTCCTCCTCTGTAAAAGCTGTTCCGCTGATAGGTCCGTAGCCGTGAAAGCGGTCGAGGCCCACAAATCCTGAGTTGCACGCGTAGATATCGATTGTAGAGCCACAACAAGCGAGGCCGGCAACCCAAACTCTAATTGGGACTGTGCGGGCTCGCCTTTTTGACGACCCTTGCCGCCACCGCTCTTGTTGGACGCAGTCTGCTTTGGGGCCATAGGAACTTTGCTCCCGTGATGGGACGATAATAGGGCTTGGTCTGCTGGTGTGCCGCGCCCCCGTCGGCAACGCGTTCGAGCCGCCTGCCGAGCCCTGCGCCGGCGCCTGTGCCAACTCGGGCTCGCTACTCTCTTGGCGTTCACAGTGGCCTTGAAATGGCCCGCACTCGGGGTTACCCACGTATAGAAGAAAACAACCCAACAGAAAGAGTGGTATCAGGATAAGGTAGGGTGCAGAGCTTCTCATGCACCAAATATAAAAGATCCAGTCTCCCAGTGTCGTCGGCCGAGGCAGCGACGACCCAAAAGCCAGGAATAACAGGGAGGGAGCGCCCCTCCAGTTGCAAGGCCCAGTGAAAGGCAGCTTGCCAGTAAGGCACCTCCTGTGCCAGGGCAGTGGCCACAGGCCAGCCGCCAGCGCAATCGCAATTGCTGGGGTCAGGAATACCCTTCCGCACCCTACACTCCTAACTGGAGAAAAAGGGGCAAGAATGGGCTCGAGCCGTGACGCCTCTAAACCCTAAGCCCTAAATCCTAAAAATCCCCAAAGCTCCCATGCCCGAGGCCCGGAGCATTCCTAACCCCCGACATCCCAAAGCTCCCAAGCCCTGAGGCTTTGGGGTTTAGGGATAAGGGTTTCAGGTCTAGGGTTTAGGGTTTAGGGATTAGGGTTTAGGGATAAGGGTTTCAGGTCTAGGGTTTAGGGTTTAGGGATTAGGGTTTAGGGATTAGGGTTTGGGATTATACGGTTTAGGGTTTAGGGATTAGGGCTTGGCGCCTGAGGGCTTTTGGCACTAAGGGCTCTGGCCTGCTTGCAGACTGTACGATTTAGGGCTTAGGGTGTAGGGTTTAGGGTTTAGGGTTTAGGGAT
>CAJNDV010019657.1:47979-61130 GCA_905221635.1 Symbiodinium sp. CCMP2456 | reverse complement strand
GTGTAGGGGTTGGGGTTAAGGTTGTTCTTGTGGTAGGGGTCTTTCGGTGAGATTTTGGAAGGGTGTAGGGGTTGAGGCGTTGGAGAGGTGGAAGGTTGAGAAGGTGCTTTTTTTTGGATAAGGGTGTATGGAGGGGTTTTTGGGTCAAAATTGGAGGGTTGGATTGGTATGTAGTGACGGAAAGGGTGTTGAGGCATAGGGGGGGGTCTAGCGGTTGAAAATGGGCAAGGTCATTGCTAACTGCTTTTGGGGTCTGGGGCAGGCGGTAGCTGAAAAGTTCGAGTTTAGAGCAAGTCAAGGATAGGCCCAGAGAGGCCAATACCCTCTTAGTTAAGGAATATACCTTAAATGAAAGGGACCTTAATATTGTAGTTTAAGGTGTATTCCTTAATTAAGCGATATACCTTAAATGATAGGGACCTTAATATGATGGTTTAAGGTATATTCCTCTCTCGGGGGGCTGCAACTTATCTTTTGCAGTGTATTACAGAATGGTAGTATGATATGATATAATATTTCATACAATATGATAACAGTATATTATAGTATATTGTACTATAGAGTGCCAGCAGAACTACCGTGTCCTTAGGGCACCTAAAGACACGTGATGGCCAAACCACCCGAGCCCTGGCTGGCCAAGAATTCGTGAGCCCCACATGGGGCTGTGGGGTGTCGGCCTCGGGTTGTTGAGGGGGTACTTGGAGGTTCATGGGTAGTTATAAGTCGGGTTATAAGTAGGGTAACTATAGTTATAACCCATATTAGGGGACTTATAACCCTACTTATAACTACACATGAACCTCCAAGTAGGGCCGGGTAGGGCCTTCTGCAAAGGACGAACCCACACACAGGGACAGACTCGCGGCTCCTCGAGCCTACAGCGCTATCTACTCCCCTTACCCAGGTAGCCTATACTACCCTGAAATACCCTAAACCTTAATCACCTACCTACACTCAGTACCTCGGAACCTGTCCTCAGGCTTTATGGTGGCAAAGGTCTTGCAAAGGCTCAGAGTCTTAGGATATAGCAGCTACGAGCCTCGGGGTTCTTGGGGGAATTTCTCTGCGCCTTTGGGAACGAAGGAACCAGGATCGCTCCAAGCTATACAAGGACTGCAGGGACGAACATGATAGCGGACCGTGCTTAAGATATCCTACCGTTTCGCAGAAGTCCCCCTTTGCTCGAATGCTTCAGTGAACAGCCTTGGACTTCATTTGGTTTTTACCCTAAATCCTAAACCCTAAACCCTAAAACCCTAAACCCTAAACCCTGAAACCCTAAACCCTAAACCCTAAACCCTAAAACCCTAAAACCCTAAACCCTAAACCCTAAACACGAAACATCTCCAGCAGTGAACGCAGGCACCCGCCTCGCAGTCTTGAAGAGGCTCTGAAGGCTGGGTGCGGCGTCGAAGAGGGCCGCATAGATGGCTTCACCTGCCACATGGTTTCAAGATGCCATGGGGAACGACGACGACGTCAAGGATGAGGATGAGGTGGCATCATATGCTTGTTCGGCCATCTAGCTGCGAATACGGTTGCTACATCCAAGGTGTCTTACAGAACCTTGCGCCTTTGCCAACCATATCATCCACTGTCTTTTCAGCTGTTGTCGTCTCTTCTTCCTGAACCTGCCAGCTATGTCATCTATAGTGCCACCACCACCACCGCCTCCACCACACTACTCCTGCTGAAGCTGCTGCGACTGCTTCTAGAGCTACCCGTATCTGTCACTGTTATTCCTCCAGTACTTGCGATCTTAGAATGATAATACAAACAATAGTAACTATAATGCATAATATATATATATATATAACAGAATCTAAATATATATATATATATATATGTATATATATATATACACATGTTCGATGAGAGAAGAAGCTTCGGTTTGACTGGCCTGCTGCTTCTCGAGAGCTGGCCATGCCGATGAATGTTTGCCAAGCCTGTGACCGAGCGTTAACGTAGGGGCCTTTAAAGGGATCCGTGAAAGGGTTCTATAAGGGATCCATAATAGGGCTCTAAAGGGATCCTTTAAAGGGTTCTATAAGAGATCTATAGCAGGGCTCTATATTAGGGGCCTTAATAAATAGAATAGGGTTTTGGGGCCCACTATACCATAATTAAATACACTAAAAGAAGGAAACCCCCAAAATAGTATAGGTAATTATTGAGGCCCCTATAGTAACGAAGAGAGCTTCGGAGACGCATGGCGTGAGGTTTATTTTCAGGGCCTCTTCTGGCCGGCATGATCTCAAGCTTTTTGCGAAAATTGGTAGACTTCAGAATCCAATACATGATCCGGTGGTTGTTTCTCACCGGCGTTCCCTGCGTGTCGGAACAGCACAGCTGCCACTGCGGAGCAAGCAGATCATGATGTGGGCTTGTAGAATAAAGCGGCGCTGGCGCCCAGGATTGGTTAGTCGAGATGTATACTCTTATACAACAAACTATTATGCTATTATGGTATAGTTTACTACAGTTTGTTGTAACATATATAACATATACTCCTGGCACGACATAACCAGCATTAAAACTGACCGAAGCGAGGTTTGAAGTTTTAACTCAAGCATCCTCCGGGATGGGTACTGCCAAACCTTATCACGACTCTTTACGAGTTTGAACCTTTCCGGGTCAAGCTTGAGGGCCTGAGGGACTTGCAAACAGGTCTAAACTGAAGAGTGGAGGTTGCCTGACCTCTTGCGGAGCGTCCCCAACGTTTGGTCCATGGACCGGCCCTCGTACGATCTACGATAGCCCCAAAAACCTAAACCCTAAACCCTAGACCCCGACTTACTAACCCGGTGCCGGCCGTTTGGACTTCCGACGAGACATCCGGGGGCAGATGGAGCTCCTCGAAGACGTTCTCTTGCACGGTCTGGCAGTGAGGAGGAGGATCGATGCTCATCGGAAAAAAAGGAGAAAAACTCGTCGGGATGCTGTGAAGTCATACATAGCGCTTGGTGACGAAGACTTCGACTCATATCATTGGTGTGACAGAGTGCTTTGTATAGAGCCTCAGAACCCTGCACTTGCATATCGGGCTGAGGTATGTTGTGGCTCTCACATCTGCAGCTAGGAACGACACCAGGAGCAGAACGTTCGTCATTGCCAGCCTCACATCATAGACATCTTCACCATCGTCATCATAACCGTCATCAGCCCCAGCAAGACACGATGTAATCATAGTCATGGTCATGATTATGGTCATGACTATGAACATCTGTGTAAACATTCCCAGCATAGTCAATCCGCTCCACGGTTATCACCAGTATTGTCTTGATACTAGTGGCATCAGAGTCTTTTCAGCGGCACATGCCTCAATTCAATCATCCTCACCCCATCCTCCACGCCTCTCTTATGTCATACCTGTTCTCATCAACATCATGTTAAGCATCCTTCTCGCACAAACCAGCATGCAAAATGTCCGAGCCTGGTACTTGTCCACACCTTGCACAGGGACTGATCCGAACCAAACGAATGGAAGCCAATAAGCCGTAGGCTTCACCTATATGATTCGGAGTTTCTCTGTACTTGCAGCTTCCAATTATTTGGACTTAGAGTCGACGTTTGTGTCAGTCTCTTCCACTAACTTGCTGCTGTCATTGCTACCACTATACTGTCCGTGCTGACACTCGGACCAGGTGGTGCTAGTCGCGTTGCTGACACTGCTGATATCATCGATTCGTTGCTTCTGTTACTGCTGTCGCAGCTGTCGCTTCTGCTGATGCTGTTGCTCTTCACTTGGCATCGTTGCTGTTGCTGTCGTCCGTGGCCTTGTCGCGACTATTGCCGGTGGTGCTATTGAACTGTTTGTGTGTGCGTGTTGTGTTTGTGTGGATGCTGATGTTGATAGTAGTGATAATGCTGATGGTGAGACGATGATGATGGAAATGATGCCAATGACGGTGAAGGTGATGGCAATGACGACGGCGATGACGATGATGATGGTGACGATGATCATGACTAATGTGAGACTGACTATGATGCTGATGATGCCGCTGCTGCTAATGATGGTGATGGTGGTGATGATAGTCTGATGGTCATGCTGATGCTGATGCTGATGATGACGGTGATGATGATGATGATGACCACGGTGGTGCTGTGTTGCTGGTGGTGCTTGTGGTGCTGGTGCTGCTGGCGCCGCTGGGGGTTGGTGCTCGGTGCTAGTACTGGTGTTGTCTATCATGCTGCTGCAACTGCTGCTGCTGCTGCTGCTGCTGCTGCTGCTGCTGCTGCTGCTGCTGCTGCCGTTGCTGGTGCTTTTGCTGTTGTGGCTACTGTTGCAGCGTCATCAGCTTCAACCACAACCTACGCGCAACAAAGCTGGAAGCGCAACATGAGGAATCCCGTACATGCAACCCTGCCGACAATTTGGCCTGCACCGAGATCGACAACCTCGTCCTGCACGATACGCTGGACTCTGAGGACTGCTGATGGACTCTGAGGACTTTAAGGATCATGCCTTGCGGTTCACAGCTTCAGGAGTGAGGGCCTTGGGCAAGAACCCTAAAACTTTTCGAAAACCTTAAAGCCTGAACCGCCTCGAACTCTAAAGAAGGAGCACGCCAAGAGGTAAGCTCTGCAACAAAGAAGACATCCACAGTAAAAGTTCGATCTTCTGCGAGGAGTAAACGGTAAACCAAAACACCTGCACCCTGAACTCAAATCCCGCAACAATCTAAACTCGTCACCAAGCCCTTACTCACCTAAACCCTAAACCCTAGACAATCTAAAGCCTGCACTAAGCCCGATAAAGCCGTAAACCTACTGAACTAAAACTCTTAACTTGCCCTAAGCCCTGAACCCTCAACCCTACACCCCAAAACGCGAACCCTGGACCCCAAAAGCCCTAGTACCCTCGTAGCCCCAAAACCGCCAGAGACCGGCCTGACCAGGAGGCTGCTGTATACCCTCTCCAGCGGTCTCCTCCGGGATTTCATTGTCCTCGCCTTCCTGGCAGTCCAACGGCTCTGTTTTTGGAGTTTCGGGCTCCGATAATGTGACATAGTATAGTGCGATATTAGACCCTACAGTTATATGATGTATTATAATGTGGTAGGGTTCAGGCTCAGGGTGTAGGGTGTGGGTTTAAGGTCTAGGGTTCAGGGTTTAGGGTGTGGGTTGAGGCTTCGGATTTAGGGTTTACACTGTTTGTCTGTTTTGGAGTACAGAAGTGAGGAAATCTGAAACTAACTATCATCGTTTTGCAGCGGTTCTGAACTGGCACGCTGCATCCCACCATGATGGCCGTTAACAGTCAAGTGTGCAGCGCCCCGTCCCAACCCGCCCCCCATCAGAAGCGCTGTCGACACCAAAACCCGTTGCGAGCGTTCTGCCATGTTCTGCCAGCATGGCAGTTGAAATGCAGAGGTAGGGTGATGCGAGATGAGGGTTGCCCAATTCACTCGCAAACATACTGCAACCGCAACACTTCCGGGTAAAGGCATCGCAGCGCATGAATGTAGCTCGTGGTGGACATTCATGACCCACAGCGACCATGCACGGAGGCTTCAGTCAAATACTTCCCTTCAGCTGATGCCTGAAGCCAATTGCTCACTCACAACCAGAAACCAGTACAAGCTAAGAATGATCTGTTCATACCTTTCCCCTTCTCTCTGCCCCTCGGTGCCTCGCTGACGATCTCGGTCGGGCCCTGCATAACACCGCTTTAGGACTTGGGGTTAAGAGGTTAGGGCCTTGTGGGCGTAAAGGTTCGGATTTAGGCCGCGAGCTTTGAGGGTTGGGGGTGAAGGGCCTGGGGCTTACGAACCTTAAACCCTAAACCCTAAACATGAAAAGAATCCTCTGCTGTGAAGGAAGAACACCGCTTGGTGACATGCATCGAGGCACTACTCTCAATGCACCCTCTGCAAGTAGAACCTACCCTTGCTGCCTGCTTCTAAGATGAAAAGGCCCTAAAGCCTAATGTCGGGGCCTTAAGGGTTTTGGGCCCATTGTCAATAAGGAGTCCCCAAAATAGTATAGGTAATTGCTTGGACCCTACATGCCCCTAAACGACCCTAAACCCTAAAACCTGAGAGCCAAGACCACAGCCCTCTCTTCCGTCTCCGGAGCCCGATGCTTTCTACTCGGCAGTAAGAACAACAAATACGCCCCTCACTGCAGAACCTGTGTGATCTAGGATTGCAGCGTTTCAGCTGCACTTCCAGCCGGCCCACCCGATTCCGTTAGCAGCTGTCAGACAGGTCTCTCTAGCGGGCACTCATCACGATCACAACGGTAATGGCACCAGGCGCAGCTACGCCATATCACACCGACAGTTGAAAGTTGCAGCATCAAGACCAAACAAACTCCAAAAGGACCTAAACTACTACAACATGCACCTTGGCTCTGAAAATGCCCGCGCCTCATGGTCGTCCGACATGCCGCCAGGCGGCTCTATCGAGCCCTGCGTGCCAGAACAAAGCTTCAAGGACTGGCATTCTCGGGCTTCTTAACATCAGGGGGCTCCTTCGTTGGGGACACTTTACAATCAGGATCCTGCAGTCTAGGGTTTAGGGTTTGGGGTTTTAGTTTTAGGGATCAGAAACAGTCATAAGCTCCGTGAGAGCGGAGAACTGCAAGAAGCAAACGAGTCGTAGTTCCAGCGGTGTGCCTCTCTCGGAAAATGACCCGCTGAACCCGAGCCTAGACCGCCAAAGGCCCTTCTATACCCTGGGTAAACATCAGTCATACTAGTGCCCATGGCTTCCTGGACCTAATATTGCCTTAGTAACCTACTCATGTTGTCCTGTGGCAGTGCAACCATAAGGGAAGTAGGGACCGAGGCCGTCCAGGCCTAGCTCTAGGGCCCCACGTTTTGGCTGCACTAGTTCATGGTTGGGATCGTATAAACATGCAAACTTCTATTCCTTCTTGACATTAAGGACTCATAAACATATCTGTGAAAAATCCGAATAACAACGATACCGTTGCTTTCACAAGTCAATAGAAGCACTCTTCATCGTACTAGAAGACGACTTAGTTCGGTAAAGGTTCTTCAGCATCGGTACAATAGACTGACGAGAACAGAGCTTGCTAGTTGACGCAGGTCGAGGTTGCTTGGAGGTTCATGGGTAGTTATAAGTGGGGTTATAAGTAGGGTAACTATGGTTATAACCCATATTAGGGGACTTATAGCCCGTCTTATAACTACCCATGAACCTCCAAGTGGGGGCGGCTTCTGACGCACAGAAGCGGGCCTTGTGGAGTCGTACTCCAGTCACCCGCAGAAGACTCACACTCTAGAGTTTGAGCCTCGTTCATCTGCGAGCACCAGGCTTGGTTTAGGGTTTAGGGTTTAGGGTTTAGGGTTGGAAGAGGTGTGCACTTTGGCTGCCAGTCTGGCTTGTCCGAACTCTAGGAAGGACCTTGTCGGGGATGTAAAGATTGCACGGCGGGACACAACTATGAATCCCTAATCCCTAGTCCCTAATCCCTAACCCCTAAACCCTAAACCCTAAATCCTAGGAGTGCCCTGATGCGAACGCTGATTTGGGGCAAGTCCCAGGTGCGGATCTGAGAAGCTTCCTTGCTGCGCCCCTCCCTGCAGGACCAACACAAAGCCAAACCTCGACCTAAAATATTAGGGGTTTAAGGGTTTAGGGTTTAGGGGGCTTTAGTCATTAGAATTGGTTTTGGGGGGTATGGTATGCTCTAGTTATCAATGGGAACCCCCAAAATAGTTTGGGTAATGATTTAGGCCCCTATATTAATTTCCGAGGCATCGGCCGAACTGCTGAAGAAGGGCAGCGCTCTTTTTCGCCAGCAGAAACTCTCGGGTTTGGGCTCCTCAAGACTGACACCTGAACCCACAAACCCTGTACCCTAAACCCTCAACCCTAAACCCTGTACCTTCACGAGGAGGATCGTCGTCTAAGACTTTTCGGTTCACATGGTTCGATGAAGATTCCCCGAAACCCCGAACCGTTATAGAAGCGCTAGAACGTGTACTCCGGCTTTGCAGTAAGTGCACACTTTCTTGCGCCCAAGGCCTAGCTAATGCGTGCTAATGCTGAGCAACCCGATACAGGGTGTTTTCAAGTGCAGAGTCTAGGCGGTTTACGACTCACGGTTTCTGTTCTTCTCGGGTTTGGGGTCGTGTCTTCTCGCTTGCCGAGGAAGGGCGATACCCGTTCGAAAAGACCCAGCCGCGAAGTGTTAAATCCCAAATCCCAACCCGAGAACCTTGACGCCCTATTAAATAGTGGCAACTACTCTTCTAATCACCGTCATACCAATATTTGTAGACCTTCCAACATGCTTGAGGACGCCAGGGGGCAAACGGCAGACAGGCTTCCATCCTGACATGCCTGTAGGTCTTGAGAAGAGCCAAAAATAGCAATCACCATGCTAAGAACCATAGCGAGCACGCTGATGCTAATGGTAATGAAGTGATATTCATAGTTTTTCACCAACAATATTCTTACCACTCATGATACTGCTGTATACTGGTAGCATCAAGAGCACCAGCCGTGACTATAAGCAGAGGGCTTTCACCTAAATTCGAGACCGTGAACCTTGAGACCTGAACCGAAAGGCCGCAAATGATCTAGTTTTGGACATAAACTTTGCCGAGGGTTGTACAAAGCAAGGGAGTTGACATGACTGACATTCTAAAAGGGAAGTCTCAGCATCTTCGAGCCCGGGGCCTAAAGAGGATTGTATGCGGCCTGAGGGTCGAATAGCTTGAGGTTTTGGGTTTTGGGTTTAGGGTTTAGGGTTTAGGGCTTAGGGCTTAGGGTTTAGGGTTTTGGAATTTGGGTTTTGGGTCGTAGAAGATTGCCTTCGCTATTTAGCCTTCTCCACGCCGCCTTCGGCGGCAGAGGACCCTTCGATTAAACCGCGCCGTCGCATGTACGAGACATCCCCTGCGTCTGAAGCTTAGGATTAACGAAGCTTAGCATTCATGAAGGGACTGTGTGTGTGTCTCATTGACTTGTATGGCGACAACTTCAGATCCTTCGTTGAATGTTCCAACACGGTTACTTTGCTGCATGTTCTACGATCGTTATGCGAAGATGGCAGGGCATGCACGGATCGTCTCTGTTGCGAGCGTTTCTCAGTACATGTCATGATCACATGACCTGTTACTGGCCGGTGTTGACATGCAAAAGGGGGCACTTTTGCTCTCCCCGGCCGTCTCGCGACAGCAAAACCATGTTCATTGAGCTGCTTGACTGGACAAGGGCGACTTCGGATGACCTCAGCTTCAACATGCCTGTGGACAAACAACAACAAAGTATAACAAAGTTGTAGCCTTGCAGATAGTTCGAACGCGCGAAACCAGGTCCACAACACTTCTCGTCCCACTGCAGTGGCTGAGAAGTAACACGCTCTGTTCTGAAATAGCACTGTAAGCCGAAACTCTAAACCCCTAAAGCCCACACCAGATCTGCCAAAACATTGCAGCAAGCTGCACCCGCTGTAGTATCGCCTGTCCATCAGCTGTTCCTTGATACCGAAGATGATGCTGCACTGGAGGAACCTAGCCGGACCCCGAAGAGAAGGAGCTCAAAATCCTGGTGCGGGTTGTGATTACTAGTTGTAACCTTCGCAACCCGGAGTCCAACCGAGACTATGACATGTCATGCACGGGTCCTCCTCCGAAGATTGTTAGAAGCAACCGATACAACGATAATACAAGGGCCTGGACGCAAATCCAAATAGTCTATGTAGGTTTTGTGAAGCACCCTTTTCCGTCAGCATGTGCGACAGCGTCGGAAGCCCCAGGGGGCAGGAGGTCTTTTGGACCTGCAAGAAACTGACCCTTCCCATCAGACAATACGGCAACCACGTAGGCGTCAAGCATCAGGGTTTAGGGTTTAGGGACAAAAATACTCAAAACTGACAATCGTCTTCCTCCCAGTTCCTTGTTACAACTGCACTCTGCTATACCCAAAACCATGTCAATTACCAAGACCCCCCATACTACAGTCTCCTTGAAGTCGAGCCAAAGCAGCCTCCGTCGGAGACGCCACTGCGGTCTGACGTTTTGTGGCTCTTTTTCGTGTCCTTGGAGACCTTCGCAATCCTGGGAGGTTCGGCTTTGGGGCAATGTAGACTTAGAATAGGGTTTAGGGTTTGGGGTTAAGGTCTTAGGGTTAAGGCTTTAGGGTTTAGGGGTCTTCGGGTGCATCACACTCTAAGTGAAATACGGAATCCTAAAAAATACGTAGTACTACCAACTTTTCAGGCTTCTACGTTGGAGTGAATCCTTCAGGAGCAGCTGAGGGAGCCTCCGTGACCGCTTCAGAAATCGGCGAAAGGGAATTTTACAAACTTACAAGGTTGGCATGGCTCCTAATACGTACTGTCATGATAGCCTAAATCCTAGACCCTAGGCCCTAGGGCATTCATACAACCCTGAATCCTAAACCCTACAGTTCAATCACCTCTACCCAAAACCCCAAAACCTCAAAAGAAGAAGATTTGCACTTCCGAGCCAAGACACAGCTTCTCCAGCCTTGCGAAGCGATCCTGTCAAGTGGCTCAAGGGGGGCTGAATGCTCGTTTCATGGGTTTTGAGGGGGGCGTACATTTTGTTAACTAACAGCAATACAAATAATGACAACCATAATCATGATAATAACAATAATAATAAAAACACTGATTAGCAAACTATATTTGTAGCAGGAACCATATTATACCCATCTATAGACCGACCACGTCTTGTACAGACGATAAACTCTCGAAAGTCCTTCTATTCTACCAGTGGCCTTTGCCGAAACAAGGTGGGCAAAAACCATGAGCCCAGGCTATGCTGCAGAACCCTACAGCCTAAACCCTAAAACCCTAAACCCTAAAACCCTAAACCCCTAAACCCTAAACCGGGTGCTTAGTCTCGATACCTTGGAACCCCAAGCTGAACAGAGCACAGGCACGGCACATTCTCGCCCCAAGTCTTGTTCACGACCCCAAAAGCTGAAAATTCTACCCAAAAAAACCCTAAGCCCCTAAACCGTTAAACCCTAAACTCTAATCAAAAAACCCGAAGCCCCCAAAACCTTAAACCCTAAACTCTAATTATCGGATCAACTCCCAGATGCACCAAACCCGGCTGCCGTCAGCCTCTTCAGCAGCTTCCTCCTCCTCGCAAACGTGGAGGTGAGCAGTGCCCCTTTCTTCTAGGCTTCGGGCACAGCGGAACCAGACTTTAAGCCCCCGATCTTTAAGCCTCGCGAGACTACATCCTCACTTCATGGTTTCAAGATCCTAGATAGAAGCCCTTGCGCCGATTTCCCGAGACCCCAAGCCTTGACCCCCAAACCCCTAGCCCTCCTAGTCAGGCCATAACCCCCGAGCCCAAACGCCAAAAGATCCTCAATCCTAATCCCTGTGTAGTATCCTTATATTAGCGTTTAGGGTTTAGGGTTTAAGGTTTAGGGTTTACCTTAGGGTTTAGGGTTATAAGTGGGATTACAAGCAGGGTAACTGTAATTATACCCCATATTAGGGACTTTTAACCCGATTTGTAACTACCCATGAACCTCCAAGTAGTGTCACACATGACGTGACTGAAGTGCTTCTCACCTTACTTACTAAGCCCCATGATCCTCCACATAAGGTCTCGGGGTAGATTACTATGCTAGAAATATACTAGCCTATAAGGGCATACTATTAGTAACTATTCCGACGAATGACCCAGCTTACGGATTCAGGGTTGCGGTGTTTAGGGTAAAACTTATATTAATGTAGTTACAAGCTTTGTCGTAGAACTAGAGTATAGCGAGGGACGATAAACGGGATGCTGTACAAAATATTCAGACCTCTGTATAAAACCCCAAAACTTGGGCGAATCCCTTATAGAAACCTTATCTAGAACTAATCTAGAAGATCTTTCGTCAGAACCTGGATTTGGCTCCAGCACGGTAGGCCCGAATGCCCGAAAGCCAACCCCAGGGATCTTGAGGTTCTTAGGGCTTGCGGCAGGGTTTAGGGTTTAGGACCTTACAGTTTAGGGTTTAGGGCTCTGCCGAGCTTGGCTTTGGCAACTCGGCCCGAACAGCCACAGGGAGGTTTCTTCAAGATAAGGTTTCCTCAGGCTTGAGCAGGGCTTGAAAGGCTCGGTAAGGGCTTGAACCGGGGTTTCCTGAACATAAGGGCACCGTACTACTCAGGGTCCTTACAGTAAGGATCTTACCATGCTGAGGTTTCTCTACAAGGGTGCCCCCATTCTGTGAAACCCCAGCGGCTCCAGCGTCTACCTAGGGCCTGGACCAAGGGAACACGCTTGTTGCACGCGCCTCAGACCTCAAGCTTCAAATAGCAACCTCCCCAGCAACATGTGCACCGGGTTTGCTGCGACAAGACCCATAGGAACCTGCAGCTTCCATCGAAGAGCACTGGGACCATCAATAATGAAGAGCACGAAATTAAACGTCAGTATCTGTACATGGCTCGACTTTACGGGTCTACTGCTTCAGCCAAGATGGGCGTTGCCACAGCAACTGGGGCCTGCAACACCTGCAGAGATTGATCTTGATGCAATGCCAGCAACGCCTCCCTAGCATCTACCTTAGCCGGACGGTAGCAGCAGCACATGAGGCACAAGCTGACGAAGAGTGTGATGGAACCGCCGATGCCCAGGAAGAATCCGCTCATAGCCAGACCAACGACTCTGCTCTCCTCCACGGAACTAGACGGCTTCGTGGAATGTCCCACGCCAACCACCCAGGTTGGATATGAGGTGCGAACCTGAAAATCACCATATGTACGTCCGCCTGGAGCGAATGTTCCCAGTGCCACCAGGTCCTGGCCCTTCCAGCCATATGAGTCCCTGAGCCCCGAGGAGCAGTCGGAATCCACACTGAACAGTTCCCGGGTATAGGTCTGGCGGATGATAACAGACTCGGCACGCTGCTTGCAGTCTTCCGAGACATTTGAGTAGAATACGAACTTGGCATCGTCATGGTCGATATCACCCCTTACGGTTACAGTGAAATCCGTGCCCCCGTCCACGAGCATCTGTTGCCCAACTATGCGCCAGGCCTCAGCAACTCCCCCGATGTGCAGGGCGACTCCAAGTAGCAAGACTAGCGCCCCAACTACCGCCGTGACCTTCGCAGGCCGGTTGCAGCCACATCCTTCACACATGGTCTCTGCTAGGAGACGTTGCAAGGCGGGATTCTCTGGCTGAGCCTTCGCAA
>CAJNDV010019657.1:37436-47879 GCA_905221635.1 Symbiodinium sp. CCMP2456 | reverse complement strand
CTACTACTGCTACTACCACCACAACACGGTTTACCCTTATAGTATTGTTTTACCCTTATGGGAACCCTTATATCCCTTATAAGTCCTCAATCCTACACCCTGTGTATCTTTATAGTAACGTTGTTCTTAGAGGAACCCCTATAAAGCCTCAAACCCAAACCCTGTGTAGCCTCCTTACAGTACTGCTGTACCCTGAAAAGAACCCGTATAAATCCTCAATCCCAAACCCTCTGCAGTATCCTTATAGTACCGTTGTATCCTTATCGGAACCCCTATAAATCCTCAATCCCAAACCCTCTGCATCCTTATATTACCGTTGTACCCTTATAGGAACCCCTATAAAGCCTCAATCCTAAACCCTGTGTAGTATCCTTATAGTACCGCTATACCCTTAGAGGAACCCCTATACAGCCTCAATCCTAAACCCTGTAGTATCCGTATACTCGATAAGCTCCCTTATAAAGCCGCAATCCTAAACCCCGTAGTATCCTTATACTACCCTTATTCCCAGAGAGCCCAACACCCCTTAATTAGGAAATATACCGAAAATCATAATATTAAGGCCCCTACCATTTAAGGTCCATTCCTTAACTAAGGGGTGCTTGGGCTCTCTGGGTACCCCTTAAAGCCTCCATCCCAAACCCTCTGAAGTCCCCTATGGTGTAAGGTATAATCCTGAATTACTACGCTTTTAAGGTCTATTCCTGACTTATTACGGTTTAAGGTCTATTCCTGAAACTAAGAGGGCATTAAACCCTCTGAAGTCCAATGGCGCTCCTCCGGCCAGGGCTGCGACAGCGCCGTGGAGCCGCCGAAACGACGAACCGAATCCACCTCGAGGGGATGGGAGCCTGAAGGGGTTGAGTAGGGCTTAGGGCTTATAGGGCTTATAGGGTTCAGGGTTTATAGGGTTTAGGGTTTATAGGGTTTATAGGGTTTAGCCTTTTTAAAGGGGCCTATAAAGCACCGAGGGGATGAGCGCCTTCGGGGTTCCTTTTTAAAGGGGCCTTAGGGTTTAGGGCTTAGGGGCCTATAAGGGGTTACTGGAAGGATTCTATACCAGGGTCTTCGGATTCGGGTTTAGGCCTTTGGATTTAGGTTTTACAGTTTTGGGCTGAGGGTTTTGGGCTTTGTGTAGACTGGTGTGCAGTAGGGATGTGGGGCTGAGAGTTGGGGGAGGGCGTCAGCCTTCGATATGAATGGTCTGAGGAGTCTGATTTTAGGGTTTCAGGTTGAGTGCTTGGCGTTTGGGGCTCAGGATTGAAGCCTTAAGAGAATCCACTGTTGAGGCCTTGAGCACTGTGGGCTTTCAGATTCGCAGCCAAGCCCAGCAGAAATGGTGTCTGGGGCTTTAGGGAGTAGTTGAACTGTAGGGTTTGAAGGCCTTTGGCCTAGAGTTTGAAGGTTCTGGATGGTGGGCTTGGGGTTCGCAGTGCTCAGGGGTGTTAGGCTGCCAAAGTGGTGCTGCAGGTCACTTGGTTTGTACGCTGCAGAGGCTGAGACACCGGTGGGAGCGAAAAACAGGGAACGAGATGCAGAGAAGAGAACGACTGAAAGAACGAGAGAAAAAAAGACTGGAAGAAAGAACCAACGACTAAGCGAAAGAGAGAGAGAGAGAGATGAACAAAAGGAGTTAGAGAGCTGAGAAAGACGGCCAGACAGACATGTGTGCAGACCAGTGACACGTGACAGTCTCGCTACTAATGTCGCATTCATCATCAGTATCACCATCCTTGTCGTCACAGTGCCTGCCCACACCGTAGTCATGGTGATGCTGATGATGACGATGGTCATAGTGACGATGGTGATCATGGTGATGATCACCATCATCGTCATCAACAAAACCAACATCATCATGGTCACGATGATGTTCACCATCATACACAGCATCGTCATCGTCATCGTCATCGTCATCGAGAGTATTGCAGTTGACCTGTGCAGCATAAGATCAGCACAACAAGTGAACTAAAGCCGCATTAGCCAGATAGCTCAGATCCAGCATGCCCTGCTCTTGCAACACAAAGCTGTGGAATCTGTCGCGAGAAGAGGAGTGACTGGGCCCTCCACCGTCGTAGGGTTTGCCTCAGATTTGGGCTTAACACTTGCGCTGAGCAGGATCCTTCTTTATTTCCTGGCGCCTAGAGAAGCTACATGTCCTCCATGCAATATAAATACTTACCTGTGCCATTTTGGGGGAGGTTCCATATTATGATTATAGTATAATGGGCCCCAAGACCTATTCCAATTATTGAGGCCCCTACATTAACATGATGCAAACAGAGGGCGGCTCAACAGGAAGAGCGCCAGAGAGCAGGCACCAGTAGCTACCCTAAAGCTGCTACAGAATGCAGATGCGGTTTAGGGTTTAGGGTTCAGGGTGTACAATTCCATGACATCCAGAAAACCGTCATGAAAGTTCACCCCTTTCCATGCTTTTTTCTGATATTATTGTGACACGCTCGGACAAACGTAACGTGGGCAAGCGGCATTGGCTGGCTCCAGAATTTGGATTCCCCCTGGCATGCAGCTCGCAATAAAGCTCCAGGTGCTCGAGGGCTAATCAGCAATCCGACTTCACCCACTGGGAGGTAAACCCCCCCCCCCACCCAACAAAGCACAAAAAAAAAACAACATCTCAAGGACCGAAGTTGCTCTGGGATACCTAAACCCTAAACCCTAAACCCTAAACCCTAAACCCTAAACCCTAAACCCTAAACCCTTTGGGCCCTGAGAGTGTATCCTCCAGGCTGCTTCCTTTACTTTCTCTGCAGTCGCAAGCTCATCCTCCAACTTCTTTTTCCATGCTTTCACCGTCCTACTATAGGGGCTTTAACGTTTAGAATCGGGTTTTGAGGGATATTATACTATAACGATAATGAAGAAACCCAAAAATATTTTTGGTATGTATTTAATGTTCGATTGGATTTAATGAACCGGGTGACAAGAAAAAAACTCCCGAATCCAGGATTCCCAGGCGGAGGACTAGATTCAATTGCGTAGAGATCCCAAGCCAGAATGGCCTAGACAATTGAATTTAGGGTTTAGGGTTTAGGGTCTTGGACCTGGGGTGGGAATAAAATGGGGTGACAAAAGAAAACTCCCCGCCCAAAATCCCCAACAAATAGGCTGCCAGGCTGAGAAACTAGCAAAAGCTGAGACTAACTACTATTGCTGCTATTACTAGTATTACTATTACTAGTACAACTACTAGCAGTACTATTACTACTAATACTACTGATACTACGAACCCCCGACACGGCCAGAGACTTGCTATTGCCAGCCGCCAACCCAGACCAGGCCCCAAGAGACACCGGCGCAAAACAACCTCAGGGGGGGGTTATTACATCCAAACCAACAGTAAGTCCCTATATTCAACCAAGACGGTAAAAGCGACCATCACCAACCACGTCTGCCAAATGCTGCGAAAACTACGAACTGTCACCGCAACTCCTACTTTCCCTAAGAGCATGCCCAGCCGCCCGACAAAGATGTAGCAAATTTCAAGAGCAGCCCGGCCCTAAATCACAATCTGAGCCTTGCTCCCTGACCCCTAAACCCTAAACCCCTAAACCCTAACTCCTCAATCGTAAACCCCTAAACCCTAAACCCTTAACCCTTACCCTCACACTCCGATAGCCCCTGAATCCAACCGTCCACCCCCCGCCTGCAAGCCCCACATCGCCCTCGTTGAACTCCAGGGGCCGATCCTGGTGGCAATGGGTTTAGGTGTTTAGGGGTTTAGGGTTTAGGGTTGAGGGGGTAGGGTTTACGGCTTAGGCTGGTAATTCGTGACAGTTTAGGAAGTGGCAGTTTGAGAAAACTCTGGTACTTGTACCTGGTTTGGGGAAGCTGAGATTACTGATCCCATGATTTAAACCCGAAGCCCAAAACTCCCTAAACCCTAAACCCTGATCCCAAGAGATCTATGGTCAGGTGAGTTCTTGGGGGCCTAGGAGGTGGGGTTCATCTGTTGGAAAGGCTACAGACCCTGAGCCGTACTTGGAGGTTCCTGGGCAGTTATATATGGAGTTGATGAGTAGGGTAGCTATCATCACAACCCCTATTAGTGAGACTGATAGCCCCACTTATAACTACCCATGAACCTCCAAGTCGGGCTGTCTATTCCTTTAGGGCCCAGCTCTTTAAACCGCTTAAGCCCTAAAGCGCAGCAAAGCTAAGAAAGGTCGAAAAGGGACATTACAAGCAACCCAGCTGCCAAGCGGAGACTCTGCAGAAAGCGCTTCCAACCTCAGAGAGCAAGGCTTTCGATCTCTGATGTAGGCCGTCAATTAATAGAGCCCTCTCTTTTTTCTATGAGTTCTGTAAGGGATCCTAACATGAGGCATTTAAAGAAAAGGGGCCTATTACTCGAGGCTCTGCACTACTTACTGCCTACCTGTTTGTCTCGATAGAAGAGATTATCTAAACAAAAATTAAGTACCGCAGAGTCCTATAGCAAGCGGTAGGGTCACTACCCTTCAGGTACCCTGTCATGAGTCTATTGTTGCCGTGTTTCCTGTTTGTCAGTTTCTGATATCTGTGACGGCAGGGTGTGATCCCAAAATAGGCCAGGTCTATCGATTCATCTATCGCTGCATCCATCTCTATATCGATAAATATCTATATATATATATATATACATACATACAACCTGTATATATAAAATAGTATATAATATAATACATAATATTTAATATACAATATAATATAATATATAAAATAAAATATATAACATATAATATATAATATGAAATGTATAATATATCATATATAATATATAATACATATATATACATATATATATATATATATAGTGCCTTTTGTATGAGCGTCCCCCGAATACAAGCCCCACTTCACACACTCAGACTCTCTGGGGGTCTATCGACGAGCTTCAAGTTTGGGCGTCCAGATTTTGTTGATTCTCTGAATCATCGGTCACCCTAGGGAAAAACACCTACTTGGAGGTTCATGGGTAGTTATAAGTGGGGGTATAAGTCGCCTGATTAGGGTGATAACTATAGTTACCCTACTTATAACTCCACTTATAACTACCCATGAACCTCCAAGTATGGTCTAGAAAGCCAAATTTTGGAAGAACCCCCACGCATCCATGCTGGGGCCGGTGCTGCTTTGGCGTACTCCCTCAAGCGTCGTCCTCAGAAGTCGACGAAAGGCTGCACAAAACGGGCGCAAGGCCCTCGAGAATTTCCAACACTTTCCAAGCAGAAACACGCAACATGGACTACTATAGCGGCCTGAACAATTAGAACAGGGCTTTGGTGTATGTGGTATATTACAGTACTAATCTTACTAAGTATTCCGATCCCTATATTAGCAAAGTGAGGAATGTGGAAAGAGTTAAGTGCTCACATCCTGTGAGCGCACCGCTGCCTCAGGGACGGCCAATCCTTCTCACGCATCGAGCTTCTTGCAGCTGTTCGGCTGTTCAAGGGGTGGGGGATCGCCAAATCCTACTAAATATATCAGGTGACGCCCTAAGACGGTTTAAAGTCGCACTATACAAAGTGCCCTTCTTCGGGGCTTCTTGGCAGAGACCCCCAACTGAGCCGCTTGCACGATGACCTCGGCTCGGTTCAGACCTCGGCATACGAAATCCGGAGAAAGAGAGAGAAGAAGCTATAAATATAAATAAATATATATATATATATATACTATATATATAATATATTATAATATATATATATATATATAAATCCGGAGAAAGAGAGAAGAAGCGAGCAAGCTCCGTATCAAGCGAATCGTGCTGTCGATGCAGTGCTGTACATGCCGAGGTCCTCGCATTTTGAAGAAAACTACAGGTGGGGAGTTTAGGGTTATAGGGCTTCTATAAGGCTGGCATAAGGTATATAGACCTTCTATAAGGCTCCTGTAGCGGTAACTACCCACCTGAAAATGTCCCAGACGCGTGCATAGCCTTGCATGTCGACGTAGACACTGGCGTACGCCTGGTTCAGCTGCGCGACAAGAAGGTTCCTCAGTAAAGTGCTGGACGGTCTTTTGGCCAGATGGCTTCAGCCTACAATCTTCTGTGGCAGTAGACAGTACGCCACAGGGTGTTGTTTTTGGACGGCTTGACGCAGATACATTTGCATGCAGCGTTCGCTTCAGCTCACCAGAACGCGGCGTGACTTCAGCTCGCAGCCAAGGCACAGCAGGAATGCGATGACGATGATGACGAAAAGCACGACCAAGAGTGTGACCCACACTGATTCCTGTGGGTAGTCCGAAAATCACTGCGTCAGGCGCTAGTGCTGTCTATGACAAGTGCTTAGATACTTGCACTTGCTGAACTATCTGGTTCTTCTAACCCTGAGAACCCTGTACGGGAGGAGGCCTCCCGGAAAGACAGTGAGAGGAGTAAGAGGATCATGCTGAAGACTACGAAAGGGAGGATGAGAATAGGACGTTCACTATGATGGTGATGGTGCTGGTAGTCCTGGTGATTAAGGTCGTGATGATAGTGATGAAGATGACGAACAATGATGGTCAAGACGATGCTGATGATGAGCACGAGCGCGACATCGACGACGACGTTTGCGAGCAAAACCAGTCAGCTGACGACTATGTTGACGATGGAGGAGACTATAGTGAGTGATATGATGATATGACGATGAAAGCAATGATGAGGGTGATGGGCATGATGATTATGAAGATGGAAACACCAAAGATAATGACCACGACGATGTAATACAACGGCTACAGCAATGACACTGGCGATGAGCGCAATGATGAGCCTGGAGATAACCCGACAAACATCAGGACTTCTTTTTATTGCAATAAAACCAATAAAAGTACACATCATACTAGTAACCATCATGATGGTATATGTGTAACTACAATGATAGTAATAACAGAAAAACAACTAACAATAGCCATCATAATGCAAATACTACTACTACTACTACTACTACTACTACTACTACTACTACTACCTAAACCCCTAAACCCTAAACCCTAAACCCTAAACCCTAAACCCTAAACCCTAAACTACTACTACTACTACTACACCTTCATCTCCAGGAACTTCTCGCTCGGGAACAGGCCCAGGGAAATGGCCAAGAAGGTCAGAGACGCGGCATCGATACCTGCTTGGAGGTTCATGGGTAGTTATAAGTGGGGTTATAGGGTTCCTTTAAGGGTTCTGTAGGGTTTAGGGTTTAGGGTAGTTATAAGTGAGGTTATAAGTAGGGGAACTATAGTTATAACCCATGTTAGGGGACTTATAACCCAACTTATAACTACACATATGAACCTCCAAGTGCGTTGCACAGGCGGACAGGGGAGGAGTCATGCAGAGTTTATCTGGGGTACTGACAGTACGGTACTGACCACAGACAGAAACAGTCTATGAGAGGGCTACGATGAAGGGTATGATATATGTATACTATTTTGTGCTATACATAGTATTTAACTGTTGTTGAGTGGGGGCAGTATCCAAAGTTGTCAACGACGCATTGTGGCCACGTCGCCGTCCAATTCTTTTCTGAAGGGTCCTCATTCGTGACCTTTGTCTTTCGGCGGATCCCCGATGCGCTGTTGAGCTGATAACTCAGAAATCCTGGCCAATGGCCACTGAGGCAGCCCATCCATCCTAGACTGGAGCCCCTCCTCCAGCAGATATTCCGCAGAGTTTGTTCTGCGTTCGCTGAACAAAACTTAGGGTTCAGGGTTTAGGGTCCCGAAACCCTAAACCCTAAACCCAGAGCCCAGCAGACTGCCCAGCAGAGCTGCTGCTCATGCGGCATGCTCAAGATTACTTGCGGTACCCTCCGACGTGGAAAGCAAGGTGGGTTCGAAATACTAATACTATAACCCTACTAATGATAGTAACACTACTAATAATAGGAATAATAGTAATCGTAGTAATAATAGCATTAATAGTAGTCATAACAGTAATAATAGTAGTAATAAAAGCAGTACTACTAAAAATAGTAATCATAATAATTCAATTCTGTTGAAATGATGTTGAACAATAATCATCATAACCTTTTGCAGAAGCGAAGCCCAGAAACCTTTGCATGAGTGAACCTAAGTTTAGGGTTTAAGGCTTAGGGTTCAGGGTCCAGGGTTTAGGGCTTAGGGTTTAGGGCTTAGGGTCTAGAGCTTAGGGTTTAGGGATCCCGCGCTGGACCTGGTCATCGTAACTGCATGCATGAGAAGGAGCTTGCATCATTCCCGTTTATGGTTGCGCCTGCCTGGCTACGGCTACTTCTCCTACTACTGCAGCTGCTACGGCTGCTACGGCTATGACAAGCAACAACTAGGACGGCGAATTGTAGACTCAACCAGACTAGGTAAGTCACTACGTACTCTGGCACTTGGTGCAATACATACAAGTTCACGGCTTATCTTGGTCGTAACTGTCTCCGCCGTCGTCGTGACAGAAATAGCCCCTTAGCGGCAAGACCACGGCAACAACGGTAACACCAGCCATGTTTGAGGGTACTTCTCCCAACCAACCTTTGCCTGCGAAGTCAGGAAGCTGATGGGAGATCGCGCTCACGGATGTCGCAAAGGCCAGTATCAGGAAAGCCAAGGACGTCCTGGGTTTGCAGAACCGAGCACGCTTGAAGTGTCGCAGGGCTGAAGATGCTAGAAGTCCTGTCAACTGCAAGACGCTTCAAGCGTAGATCCTTCACCAGACCTGTATAAAGCCGTATAATAAAAGCAAACCTTTACATTACACAGCTCTGGCAGTGCTCTGCCGCTTCGAAGGCTCGGAACAGCTAACGACTCTGCCGAACTTAAGAGAAGCCTTCCGCCAGAGTTATAGGGTCTTAGGCTCCAATACGGCTTCATGCCGGGTCTAGGTTCCTGCAATCCCAAACTTTAGTGGGGTCTGCAAGGGCTGCGGTGCTGCGTTTGGACTTCGGATTGATGAGGCGGTCGAACTGTTCCGGCCGCGAGTCAGAAAGAGCAGCAGCTCGCCCAGAACCTGTCCACAGACCAGGACAAAGGCGGATATCTGCATCGAGAAGATCGAAAGGTTCATGATCAGGAGCCAGTATAGGAACATGGACACACCTTGGCGGGCAAGCTTGTGCCAGACGGCTTGGATACCACAATAAAGTGCTACAAATCGGCTCTGAGCCCCCTAAACCCTAAACCCTAAACCGACATGATCACAGGTCGGATCGAGGCACCCGCGGTGATGCTGTACACTTCCAAATGTGACACGGCTTCAGGGCAGGTGGAAGTGAACAAGCCAGACCTCAGGAGATGGATGCATGCGGACAATTAAGCTGGGGCAAAGAGCTGGTTTTCAATATCCTTTTCGGGGGGAATGGGGGGATACCGTAGTATAGTATGTATAGTCATATAAAGACTATAGGTGGGAATTGTAACGGCTTGCTATTTAGACCTTTATAGTCAAGAACCAGCTTGACTTGGATGAAGGCTGTCTGGGATGTCCCTTGACCTGATAGCATGTCACAGCACGCTCTATGGAACCCTAGCACAGAGTGCCTTACTTGGAGGTTCATGGGTAGTTATAAATGGGGTTATAAGTCCCCTAATATGGGTTATAACTGTAGTTACCCTACTTATAACCCCACTTATAACTACCCATGAACCTCCAAGTATACCCTAGAACCTAGCATACGTTGCAGAGAAGGCACGTAGGAGACGCAGAGCTACAAAGACTGCGCCGAAGTTTGGGTGTGCTTGGAGACTCATGGGCAGTTATAGTTATAAGTGGGTTAATAAGCCCCGTATACGGGTTAGAATTACAGTTACCCTGCTTGTAGTCCTACTTATAACTACCCGTGAACCCCCTAAGTAGGGCTCGAGGTTTTGTCCTTGGCTTCAGTTTGGGGAGAAAGACTTGAGCAAGGTCAGACTGTCGCCCTTAAGCCCTGAATCTTGGAACCCAACGCTGTTGACACTGTTTAGGGTTTAGGGCTGCGTGTCTTACCCTACACCCTAAACCCTAAACGGTTACAAATTCCTCCACTCTGGTGCTATGACGACTACTGTTCGTGTTGCCTGAACTGGTGCTGACTACTTACTTACTTTTCCTGTTGGTTGTGCTTGCCACTGTGACGGTGTTGCTGATGTCACGACTCTTTTTACTGTCAATCTTGGTCACCATTTATACTTGATGGCATCACTAGCTTGATGCTGCTTCTGCGATGCAACTATTGGTATCGCTACAGTCAGACTAGGACTGGTTGAGTCCGTTGCATTGTCGTGTCTCAGAGCCCGACCCCACACCTTAGACAAGCATACAATACCACAAAACTCTGTTCGCTACCCCCTCATGCAAGCAAACAGTACCCAAGAGGCCCAGCGAAATCGCCGTCCATGTTGCCCATGCACCAGAAGATAGGCTCTTGCGTGCACATGATAATCCTGAGCTTGAGGTGTAGGGTATTCGAACTACTATCTGTTCTTTCTGGCTGTACAGATATATATATATATATA
>CAJNDV010019657.1:0-19088 GCA_905221635.1 Symbiodinium sp. CCMP2456 | reverse complement strand
CAACTTGCAACAGAGACCGAAGCAAGGAAAGTGTGGCCATCCAGGACTCGCTCCAGTTCACCCTGGACCGGGGCCACGGCCCCTATGGGCGGCAGCGCATTCAATACACCTTGGTTGCGTGGCACAGTTGGCCGCGGCACTTACTCGCGGAACCAGAATGGATGTTGTCCGACTTGGCGGCGTTTGCGGCAGCCTCTCATGATGAGCCTTTGCGCAGCATGCATGTGCTACAAAGCCCTATGCCAGGTATTGCCACGCCGCAAATGGTCGCGACCTCCGTGGATGTTGTGGACCCATGGAGGATCATACCAGTAGACCTCAGACCCATCGGAGGGGACATCTTCTGCCCCCCCCTAGGCCCTGACATGCCGGCAGAGGAGGTCTATGCCAGAATCCGGCCGTTCGTCACCACGAATGTCGCGGTGCAGCTGCGTGTTGAAGGCCACGGACCTGTGTACCTGCAAGACCAGACAGGTGCAGTCTATGATACCCTTCCCGACACACTGGACAACGTGGATTGGCTGGCAGTGCGGCCCCTTCACAGGACTGCACAGGCGTCCCCTACCTCTGAGGGCACCACGACAACCACGACTGGTGTCGTGGCTGGGCCGGTCCGTGTTTTGGTCGCTCTTGTGACCGGCGCCCAGACTTTGCGTACCCTGCCTGTCGAGTTGGAAGCCTTTGACGCCGCGGTGGCCCTGACACGGCTTGTCAGCGCAGTGGCGCGGAGCCGCGCTTTGCCTCCTGGGGGTTTTGTGCAGCAACTCGCGGCCTATCCCTCACAGAGCCCAGACGGTGTCCAATCCATCCCTTTTGTCCTGGCGTCGGGGCGACCGGGCCTTGTTGCAGTGGCGGTCGACATAACCACCTGTGGGCAAGGCATTTACTCTGTGGAGATCCCCGAGAACACTTGGGCCGAGGACCTACTTTTACTTGGTCAATGGCATCCCCTCGCAAGGCATGAGGCGACCGCTCAGGACAGGGGACTACTTGCAACTGGTGCCCAATTCCTGCCGAGGCACTCTCACCGTCTCCCCCGCAACAGTTTGGATGAGGCGGATCAGGCAGCTGCGCTTGTGGGCGCTCCCTGTGGCATTCCCTCCTCTCACCCACGGCCAAGGAGGAATTACCACAGACCTGGCAGAACACGCAGCTAGAGCGTTCTTAAGGTACTACCGCGAGGTTGAGGCGGGGAGGTTGCTAACCTTCGGGTCCTTCGGCCCGGGCAAAGTTGCTATCTGGGTCCTCTCAGCATGGAACCCTCCGATGCTCTTTGCTGCCACCTGCCCTGTGACCCCCACCCTTGCTGAGTCCGAGCAAGCGCTGCGTTCTTCAGGTGTCATAGCGGAACCTCATCGAGGGCGAACGCCCGATAAGCTTGACCGATTCAGTTGTCATCCAAGTGACCGCTGCCGACCCCTATCGCACTCTGCTGCTTCCAGTCCCTGGCGATCCGGAGTTCTTCATGGTGACTGCCATTAACCCGCTGGCCCCGATTGAGCCCACACTGCATGTCCTGCCGAGGCTTCCTTACACAACGGTATTCCCCCCCGCCGAGGTTAAGGATGGAGCGGTTTTTAGGATCCGGGTTCCCGCGGGGGCCGTTTCAGTCCAGGCGCGAGTTCGGCCCCGGCCAGAGTCAACAGGAAGCGCCACCAGCAGTCTTAGCCTGCTTCAGGCTGGTGCCCGACTGTCCAGGACGAAGGCAGCCCAGGGGTCGCACGAGCATCCTGCCCCGCCCTGCATCGTTCCCACGCCACATGGCAGGAGGCGCCTTCCTGCCAAGGACGCCCCAGTGGTACAATCTGAGATGGCGACATCCGGCGAGGGCTGTCTGCGTACAGCCGCACCCTCGCGAGATTGTTGCCCATGCCCTGGCCTCATTTGCACAGAGACCAACTGACTTGGTTCCTAGGGCTAAGCAACTTCTGCCGATTGCAAGGAGAACATGGCAGCTTCTCGAGCCGATCGACCCCCGGTCGCCTATACAGGCCATGCTTATCTACACGGACGGCTCCTACTGCCCCCAGCTCCAGCATGCCAGTTGGTCCGCTGTGATCACTGCACAACAGGAGAACCGCCCCTGCAAAATTGGTGCTTTAGCTGGGAAAGTACCTCCTTCGGATGGACCCGCAAGTGCCTTCAGAGCCGAGGTTTGGGCGCTACTTCATGCTGTTGCCTATGTTGCTGCTAACGGAATCATGCGAGCTACGATTGCGTCGGATTGCCAGTCTGCCCTCGATATTGTCTTCGGCGTAGCCCGCTGCGACCCAAGTGACAAGGCGGGTAGAGCTGCACAAAGCCTGCTGCTTTTGGCTCGTGCGCAGGGATCCGTGCTTTGCCCGCTTAAAGTGGAGGCGCACTGCGGACTGCCCCTCAACGAGGCTGCGGACGCCGTCGCCAAGACGGCCAATCAGCAACAGGCTCACCCGGACTTCAGCTTCGAGGCTCCAGATCTCCTTGCCTGCATTGCAGATGGCACGGTCGAAAGACTCTGGATGATCCATGCCCACCAGTGCATGCCGGCACAGCTCCCTCACCTTGGCGACAGTGGCGAGTGGGGGCTGCCGTCCTGCAATCTTAGCCCCGCCACTCGCGCGACCTCAGTTTCTTTTTGCACCCAGCCACCAGAGTGTGAACAATGGCAGTTGGCACTCAACCTCATTACTTACAACTGCCTCTCAGCCCGGAGTCGCGCAGCCAAAGCCCTGCTCGACCAGGGCTTACACCACAGACAATGTGCCCTCGCAGGACTCCAAGAGACCCGCGACCTCGAGGAAGGTGTGCAGACGACTGAGCATTACTGGGTTGTTTCCTCGGGCTGTGACAAATCGGGCGCTGGCGGCTGTCAGGTTTGGATTTCCAAGTGCCTCCCGTGGGCACGCGCCGGTGAGCAGATGATGCAACCGGCGCGTGACAGCATCTGCGTCTTGTTTGCTTCGCCGCAGCTGCTCATTGTGCTTTTCCGTGTTGGCACCCTTAAGGTTGCATGCGTGGTTGCACACGCCCCTACCTCCACCGCCCCACAGCCAGTGATCGATCAGTGGTGGAAGGATCTCAGGGAAGCTAATCTTCGGGTACCGCCCGGGCACATCCGCATCTGCATGATCGACGCCAATGCTTCCTTCGAGTCACACCCGGACAACCCCAGCACCATTGAGGCCACTCCCTCTGGGGCTAACTCCTCCTGTTTCCAGGCCTTTTGCCAGGACTTCTGTCTGTGCCCTTCGGCGCAACGAGATGTGTCCGGAAACCGGCTTTTCTCCTGGACCAGCCCTGGGGGTGAGCTTAAGCGGCTCATCGACTACGTGTGTGTTCCGGATGCTTGGAAAGAGGGGTTTGCCACAATGCCAAACTTTTGTCTGGGGGATATCCGAGCTGGATTTGACCATTCCCCCGTTCAAGGACGGCTGCGAGCCCAGATCGAGGCCCCGCCTGCCAGATGCCCTCGGCGTTTCTGTGTTGAGTCTTTCCACACGCCCGAGGGCCGGGCGGCTGCGGCGACTGCCCTTGCTACGATGCCTCAGGTTCCCTGGGAAGTCGATGCGACTACTCACCTCGACTGCCTCCTCAGACACGCGCAAGCCTGCTTGAGCGCACACCTACCTGCGCCCGTCAAGAAACCGCGGAACCCGGCTATCTCTGACAAGTCCCTCGAGCTCATCCTCACTAGGCGTCGTGCGCGCACTGTCAGAGATCGCTTGCGCTGTCAGTTGACATCTACCTTGCTCTACCACTGCTTCGCTGCGTGGAGGGGACGGACTGGCCACTCTGCAAGCAGACTGATGCAAATTGCCGGCCTTGCAGATCGCACTGCCAAGGCAGCCTTTTCCTACTGCGCTCTCAACAAGGCCGTGCACGATGGCCTGGCTGCGGACCGAGCGGCTTTTGCGCGAAGGGCCATCGACCATGCGAGAGGCATGGGTTCAGCAGAGTTCGCGCACCACTTGCGAGCTGTGCTGCGGACTGGCAGGCGGTATCGGGCCCCACAACTCCTCAGGCCTCTCCAATGCGATGCCCAGACTGCCCAGACAGCAGCATGTGATACCGACATCCTGGCCGCGCTGGGAAAACACTTCGCCGCGCCTGAGCGGGCAGCTCTACTCCCCAGTTCCGAACTGGCGGCCAAGTTTGATGGGGCCACTCCCCTAGCCGAGGGCACGGATTTCGAAAAACTGCCCACCTTATCCGACCTTGCAGCCGGGGTCTTGGCGTTGAAGCCACGCAAGGCAGCGGGAGTTTCAGGATTGGCCGCCGAGCTTTTCCGTGCCGATGCCCTCGCTTCTGCTGCGGTGCTTTTCCCCTGTTGGCCAAGACGGCGGTCAGAGGCACAGGTCCAGCGCAACACAACGGGGGCCTGGCCCGGGCGATCCCTAAGGGCAAGCTGCAGGCGAGCAACCCAGGCGGATGGCGGTCCATCCTTCTTTTGGAGCCCTCCGCCAAAATCATCCAACAGGCCTATAGGCCCCAGCTTATCGCCTTTCTGGAAGGCCACAAGTCACGGTGCCAGTTTGGGGGCCTCCCGAATCGACGCCTCGAGCAGCCCAGTGCCATTGTGCGTTCGCACTTTGCCATGCTAAGAGCCACCGCACAAGTCGGCGGTGCGGTCTTCATTGACAGCCGTGCTGCCTATTATTCCATCATACGGGACTCCCTCGTCGCGAGCAGAGTTGAGCTTACCACGGCAGAGCTCCGCTGCCGCGCTCAAGCTCTGTTTCCGTTCAGCGACGATCAGGAGTCTTATGTCAGGCACATGCAGGCTGGCGGCATTGTGCGCGCCCTCCAGCTGCCGGAGCCCCTAGTGCGTTACCTGGAATCCCAGTTGGGAACCACTTGGTTTTCCATGGCCAATCCCATCAATGCAGCCTATGTGGCCGATAGTGGGACCGCCCCAGGGTCTCCTATAGCTGACGTGCTCTTTTCATTTGTGTATGCTCGGTTTCTGACCCAGGCAGAGGACTTGCTAATCCAGGAAGGTCACTACGTGCGCCTCTGCACCACTCAGTCCCCTGAAGCCGTGCCCACCTGGGCCGATGACACCGCTTTTTTACTCGGCCCAATCGCACCTGTATCTCTCGCCCCCTCCCTCCGACGTGTGGCTGAGATCATTTGCGGCGGGCTACGCCAGGCAGGTCTTGAGCCGAACCTCTCTCCGGGCAAAACTGAGGCGGTGATTCACTTTGGCGGTCCAGGGCACCAGGCATGCCGACGAGCCCTGCTGTGCGTGACGAATCCTGGGGTCACCTTCTCGCAAGATGCTGAGCGTAGCGGGCACCTGCGAGTGGTTCCGCAGTATGCACACCTCGGCACCATCATTTCCTATAATGGAGCCGAGGGCCCCAACCTGCTGCATCGAGCTGCCCTTATGCGACAGATCTTTAAGCCCGTACGCAGCCGTCTCTTTTACAATCCCCACCTCTCCCTCAAGGAGAAGAGACGGCTCCTCGAGGAAAGGGTTTTCCCCAGGTTCCTCTACGGGGCGGGGCTGTGGTGCCCGCGCACGGCGCATGAGGCCGAACTGGTCGTTGACCCCATCCACACTGCCATGCGCAAATCATTCCGCCCACTGCTGGGTTTGTCCTCGGCCGGCTTTTCCAACGACGAGGTTGCTGCAGCCCTGCAGATGCCTACTCCGGCCGAACGCCTACACCATGCAAGGGCATCGGCCCTCCTTGTGCTCTTGGAGACCGGCTCAGCCGAAACCTGGGCGAACTATGAGGCAGACGGCACGTGGCTCTCAATGGCCTGGCGGTCGCTCCAAACGGTTTGCGGGGAACGTTTGCCGGTGTCCCTATGTTGCCGCAAACCGCCTCGCCCAGCCGAGATTACACAGGCCCTTCCGGGGGGGGTTGCCGGCAGTCGCAGGCTCTGCAAGAGCTACCTGCGTACATGTGTGGCACAACGCGCTCCTGTGCAGCTGAGCGAGCGCAACCCCGAGGAGGCATCAAGGCCTGAGTTTGCAAGTGCTTCCCACCCTGCCCTCAGCTTCACGTGTGAGTTGTGTGGGGCGGCTTTCTTGAACCGCCGCAGGCTGGCAGTGCACCTTGCGAGGATGCACCGCATACGTTCCAAGGCCGCCTCCACCGCCTGGGGCACACGGTGTGAGCGATGCCAAACAGAGTTTTGGGACGTCGCCCGGCTCTCCGAACACCTGCGACGCTCTGAGGTGTGCCAGGCTGCCTACGACCATTCGGACCTTGCTCCAACCAGTTCACAGGTTACAGGCAAGACACCGCCAGCGTGGCAGCCCGCTACGAGGGTTCCTGGGCCTATGCCCTTCTGGGCTACGCTTTCGCCAGCTGTGGGGACTTAGGCGTAGACAGAAACGCCGCTTTTAGGCGCTTTAGGCCCCGTCTGGCCCTGACTTTTGCACCAGGGCCTTCGGGATGTTTTCTTGCTGTACAGAATGCAAAGCACCTCCCTGGAGGCGGAATTTGGCGCGCGCCGACTTGGCACAAGCAAGACCGAGAAAAAAACCCTAAACCCAAACTCCTAAACTCTAAACTCTCCCTCAGCCCATGACCCGTAACAGAAGAATAAACTAATAGGGCTGAACTAAAGGGAAGCCCAGACTCCACGAAGGAGCCCGCATGATTTCAGAAGTGGGACACCCGACAAAGCCCGGCCAATGAGGGGCCTTACTAAGTTAAACCAAGGTCTTGGAGTATGCTATAACAAATTTTAGGGTTTAGGGTTTAGGGTATAGTACATAGTTTGCTTTTGCGCTGGTCCCAGGTTTTCAGTCGAGATTGCGCCCCTCCGCTGGGCACATTTGGAGGCTCCTATGCTCGGGACACGGCTCGCTGAGGACAATCTGCCCAGTGTACCTCAAAAAAGACTGACAGAATGATAGCCAGAAGCCCCTAAACCCTAAACCCTAAAGGGCCTAATCACAACTCGCAGTTGAAGGATCCAAACCTTGGCGGGCACTTCCAGCAGGTCGTTCCCTCTGAGATCATGTCATGTCATGTCATCTGGTCCCAGGGCACTGGTTCAGAACAAGGAAGCAGACGTCGCACTCCTCCCGAGCGTTTAGGGGTTTTGAGGGTGTACTCCAGGAATCCAACCCCTTCCCACCAAGGCCCTAAGCCAGCACGGTGCACCTCCTGAAGACGGGCCGAGTTCGCCACATTCATTACCTGCGCAGTCACGAACACGGCGTTGGGGCTCCGAAAACACTATAAGGCCAGCAGGTCAGTTTTCTGTTGAGAAGGAGATGTGGCTGGATCCTTTGGTGTCCACCGGCTTGGAACCTTCACGACGCATGTGGGGTGAAATCATCCAATGCTTCCCTCTGACAATATTATAGTATTATATTATATAGTATAATATGATATAATATGACCTGATATAATCTAATATAATAGAATAATACCTAAGTGCTGCTAAGCTGCCATGTTGTCGATCTGATCCAAGATGATGCTGAACCAGCCGCCTGAGACCACCGGCAGGGCTGGAAACTCCGGTTAGGGTTTAGGGTTTAGGGTTTAGGGTTTAGGGTTTAGGGTTTAGGGTTTAGGGTTTAGGGTTTAGGGTTTAGGGTTTAGGGTTTAGGGGAGCTGTGGCTAGAAAGCCAGACAGTAGGCTTGGCCTGGTTGCTTCTTTGACGCAACCCTAAACCCAGACCTGGACCTGGACAAACAAAAACATAAGCAGTAGTACTCGTAGCGAGATGACAAACAGCTCAAAAAAAAATGACATATGATAGCAATTATATGTAACTACAACAGTAACAGCAAAGATAATTCAAGACAAAACGTCCAGTATGGATAGGACATTAGCACACGTGGAGATTGCAGGCATAACACTGATGACTTTCGCCGTGTTATTCAGTTCTCGTCATCACCTCAGCTGCGAGCTTTCTGCAAATCCCATTACGGCCGCGTTGAAGAGGAACATCTCGTTAAAGGTGGTGGGCACCTCGAGCTTGCTTTAACTTGCGCAACTTTGAGGCTTTCAAAGCTTGGGGTGTGTCTTAACTTTATGGCGTGTGTTGGCTTTTCGGTTTGTTGTGGGGGACCAGTGGGGGAACACGGCTATGTGGATCGAGCCCTGGGATACACGGAGAAGCTGACCGAAAAAGTCAAGCTTGGCACGGAAGCCTCACGAAACCACAACAAACACAACTCAACCCTAAACCCATCTAAACCGTAAAATTTTATACCCTCAGCTCCTAACAGTCCCGCAAACCGTAGACACTCTCGAACCGTTGTTCCAGTCGGTCGAATCCGATGCCTTGGATTTTCGACGTGGTCGTTGCCACTGGTCGGCTCATGAACAAACGACAACATGTGGGTAGTTTTCAAAAATAGGGTTTTTTTGGGGGTCCGTATTATAATACGGCACCTGGTATTTAGGGTACCCAAAAAGGGACCCTAATTTTGACAACCACCCATGTGGACATCCATCCGAAGCCCATCGAGTCGAGGCTACTGCCTTCCAAAAGCCTACGCTTGCCTAGATTCCACCTGCTGATAACAATGTCATTCATGAATGCTGTCTCACTCCCGTGGCCAAAACTCCACCTCTATTATGGTTCCATTATCCGAACTCCAAAACCCTAAACCCTAAACCGTTACACACCACGCCTGGACCGCACCCTTCTTGCTGGGCTTCTCACCTCAGTGCCCGAGTCACTGCAACCCCTATGCCCTCAGTCAGCGCAAAGGATGGAGAGTTTCGAATCAACCCTAAACCCTAAAACCCTGTTGGTGCCATCGATGGCCGCAGTCGAGCGCAGAAAGTCCGCAATGTGCACTTACTGCTCGTTAAAGGAACGAAAAGAACTTATCAACAATGCATGGATACCATGGGCAATAGGGCGGGTGGAGCCCATCATGAATTCGTTTGCATCCCAGGTCCGCCTGCTGCCGGTACTCTACGCAAGGAACCCTACACTACACTACTAGTCAATTACATAGGACACCTTGTTCTAGGGGTTGGTTTCAGAGTTGTATCAGGGTTCTATAGTGGATCTACTAGCGCTGTCATAAAAAAATAATTGTTCAGCGTTCCTGCATAGGTTCTTAGGTTCAAATACTGCCCCTGGAGCTGGTCCTGTTCTTCTGAGAGCCCAATACCCCTTAAATAAGGAATATACCTCAAATTATCGGGGCCTTGAGAATATGATTTAAGGTATTAAGGAATATACCTTAAATCATCATATTAAGGTCCCTATAGTTTAAAGTATATTCCGTAATTAAGGGGTATTGAGCTCTCTGGGCTCTTCTGGGAGCACTTGCCTCCGCGGCCAGATGCCAGAGACATGCGCCAATATGATATAGTATAATAGAGTATCTTATAATATAATATATAATATTATAATATTATATTATTATATTATTATACAATATAAAATAATATAATATAATATAATATAATATAATATAATATAATATAATATAATATAATATAATATAATATAATATAATATAATGTAATATAATAAAATATAATATAATATAATATAATATAATATAATATAATATAATATAATATAATATAATATAATATAACATAATATAATATAATATAATATTATATGATATAATATAACATAACATAACATAACATAACATAATATAATATAATATAATATAATATAATATAATATATTATAATATAATATAATATAACATAATATAATATAATATAATATAATGTAATATAATATAATATAATATTATATAATATAATATAACCTGACATAATCTAATATTATAAAATAATACCTAAGTACTGCGTGTGGAAACCGTCAGCATGTGAACAGGGCACTGGCGAAACGGTGACTCCACGCAGGAAGCCGTGCAACTTACAGTCTGGTGCACAGGTCGTCACGAGGTGTTATATAGGGGCCTTAATACTTAGAATACGGTTTGCGGGGGTATATCATACTATGATTCTAATAAGGAACCCCCAAACCCTATTCTTAGTATTAAGGCCCCTACATTATTTCAGGAATATCTTCTCCCAGAAGGGGTGATCCAAGCCGACCGTTCAGGAACTCTTCACCGACTGTGACCGGGGCCCAAGAAATGGCAGAGATTGCACTGAAGAAACTTGAAAGGCCCAGTTGTGTCACATCCTAAAACAGGGCGAAGATTTGGCAGCGGCAGGTGCCAATCATGGCGTTGACATTTCATTCTTCGCGAATGCAACTTGTAGAGGAGTGCCGGAAGATTTGAACCTTCTGGCTCAAGGTGAGGGGGGCTCGGGGCTGAAAGTAAAGGTTTTGCTGGCTTTCGGGCGAGCTGAAGCATGTGTTGCAGTAGTTCGGACTCCAGGGGCACTCAGAATTTAAGGCCGAAAGCTCCACAGCCACTCGCACGAGCCCGGCATAGGTCCGAATCTACCACGTTCGGGCAACTTGGAAGCTGACCCTGTCGCGGGATGTCGTCCGGTATCGAGGGCCGACAATGAGAATCATTATGTTATATAGTAGAATACAATACAATATAATACAACAAAATGAAAACTAATATTATATAATGTATGTTCTAAGTCTAGCACCGTACCACAACTCGTGCTAGACCCAGAGATAAAGGGTTGCAAAGGTTGCTAACGCAAGCAGAGTTGCATAAAGCCTCCTTCAAAACGAGCTGTCATTCTGGGGCGCTGGCGGTCTCCCGTCTCGTTCGCCTTGTTCTCCACATTGACATTGTTCCTCCCTAGGCGGTCGACTGGCACCACCATGCCCGACTGTAGTAAGCGTTTAAGCTTGGAGCTTACACGAACTCTGCTTCTGTAGTTCTGGGCGTTCGGTTCTCTGGTCAGACAGCAGAGTCAAACACACAACAAGCAGGACAAGCCTACCTCCCAGAAGGGGCGGAGGATGCCGACACTGTATCAATTTAACCTAGGACCTAGGCTGAAAAGCAAAGTCTGCAGGAACGCTGCAGTGCCTGGGTTCGGACGCTCCGCTTCTGGCAGGTCGTCGTCCATCTGCCGTCATAGTTGCTGTTGGGTTCAGGGTGCACGAGTTCAGGGTTCAAGGGGGGACTCAACTCTGGGACACCCTCAAACCAGACACGAAGGCCAACAGCCCCCCAAGATAGGCAAAAGCCCTACATCCAAAACCTTCAATCATCAGTCTTGAACCCTGAACTACTATGGAGGCCCAATCGACGACATTCAGAGGAGCCCTATCTCTGGCCCTAATACCGGAGGCTTGTGCTCCAAGACCCTGTATAAAATAATATCATGTAATGTGTAATACCAAATCGTATGTAATGTAATTTTAATATAATATGGTATAATAGAATAGAACAGAACCGAACAGTAGCTTACTATTAGACCTTTACTGCCCTAAACCTTTTCCCGTGCTCTGCTGGGCCGCTAAAGTTCTGCTTTGCTTGCGGCCTCTGCGGCCTGCGCAGCCTTTGCTTCCTCTTCGGCGGAGACCTTCCGTGGGCTAAAGGCTAATGGCGTGGGAGGCTTTTCATAGAACATATCACCGTGAGGGGAATTTTCTGAAAGGAGTTAGGGCTTAGGCATCCGTGGTGTGGGCTTAGGAGCTCAGGGTTTGGGTGGCTTGAGTTCTTACGATCTTTAGACCTTTTGGGGCTTTTTAGTGTGGAGGGTGCTTAGGCGGAGGGGGTTTTAAACTTAATTAGGGCGCCCAAACCAGCATCGGAGCAAAGGAAAGGAGGCCGAGAAACTTCTTGGTCACTTCCGCAGCCCAAGACCTAAACACCCAACGTAAAGAAACGGCGTGCCGGGAACCCCAAACCCCAAACGCAACGCTGGAACCCGCAACCCCCAGCCCGAAAACAAAACAATCAACTTCGAACCACAAAGTCTCAAATCCCAAAACCCACAAGCTCTAATATAGAAGCCTCAATAAGAATAGGGTTTGGGGGTATATGATACTATGATGATAACAGGGAAGCCCCCCAAACCCTATTCTAGTTACTAAGCCCTCTACATGAAACCCCAACTCTTTCTTCAACCGAACGGTGCCTTCTTAGTGGCGATGCTCCAGCTCCGCTGTATGAGCCGTATTCTGCTTGCATACTCCCGGCCTTGAGCAAAGGGCCATGAAAGGGATGTAAGGTTTAGGTCTTTCGAGCAAAATGATGAGTTTAGGTTTCAAGGGATCTTCGATCTGAAACGTAGACACTGAACCAGCCTCAGCCATAGACCGCTGGGCAGCAGGAAGGGCACAAGAACCCTGCAGAGGACACTGGGAAAGTTGTCCTCGACGAGGTCTGAGGTTGCTGCGGATGTAGATGTATGCACCGCCGACGTAATTCAGAATGGCCTGGGTGGAAGCATAGTAACCACGGCACGTACGTTACATACACCTCTAGACGCATAAATGTGTTGACGGACAGACAAACAAACAGATAGACCGCAGACGGACAGATAGGCAGATGGATAGGTAGATAGGTAGATAGATAGAGAGAGATATGATGATGATGATGATGATGATGAAGAAGAAGAAGAAGACGAGGATGACGATGATGATGATGATGATGCTGGCGATGGATGATGATGATGATAATGATGATGACGACGATGAGGATGATGATGAGGATGAGGATGAGGATGAGGAGGAGGATGAGGATGAGGATGAGGATGGGTGAGGATGAGGATGATGAGGATGATCACCATCAACACCATGAAAGGCAACACCCTCATCAGCATCGCCAGCATAATCCGCAACAAGCACAAGGATAGCGAGACTGAGAGATTGACATAAACATGATGATGGTGTCACTATGGCAAGGACGGCACCGGCAGAGGCAGTAGATGAGGCCGAAATCACCGTGATCGTCAAGAACAGACAAGCATCAGCAGGAACAGCAGCTACGACTTTGATGAGACCGATCTGATCTCTTGCATCTGACTGTGTGCAACGGGGCTCTGGTGCAATCACGCGACCGACTAAAGTACTTTGAAGTGATTCATGGGACAGGTCATTCTTAAACCCTAAACCTTACACCCTCTCAACCCTACGCTGACAAGCGGCTGTGAGGCCTAGTCGAGCCTTTTCGCTAAATCGCGTACCGAGCTCCTGCAAGAAAGGCGGGAAAGATTGTCAAAACTAGGGTGTCTTTTGGGTTCCTCGAAGGGACCATGATTGTGACAGTTGCCCATAAAGCTCTTTAGAATTGGTCGGATCGGTGGAAATGCGGCGCTGACATCGAGGATCCTACTCCAAGTGTGCTGCGCGTGCTGGCTAACCCCCCCCCCCCCACCCCCACACCCCGCAACAAAAACAAGATCGCCAAGGGAGAAACAGTGATTTCCGGTCGCTGCCTTCAGAGCTCGGTGAACTGGAACCTCCAATCCAAAAAAGCCCTTAAAATCACTAAACACTGAAGCCCTTAACCCAGCCCCAAACCCAAAGCCCTACGGCACGAAGCCCTGCCTTGACCCAAAGTAATAAAAAAAGCTTCTCAAAACCTTTAGGGTTTAGGGCTAAGCCCACAACAGCTAATAATCAGGGCCTGATTCTGTAGGATAGGATTTTCGGGGGGGGGGAGGTATCACATGATACCATGCGGTAATAATGGGAACTACAGCAAGATACTGTTGGCAAGTGTCCCGATACCGAGGTTGGTTGACAGAGGGGTGCTCAGGTCGGTTTTGCTGCCTCTCACCCGGTCTTCAGAGATCCACAGCTTGAATGGGGGGCTGCTGAAATCAGGACTTTACAGTGGACTTAGGGTTTAGGGTGTAGGGTTTAGTATGATAAGGATGCTTCGTGGTTTTGTACGGCTGCTCAAAGGGCTGTGGATGGGGCTTCTTGAGATTTTGAGATCCTTGCTTAGGGGTTTAGGGTTTAGGGCTAAGGGATCCTACGGGGCACGTTCGGAGAGGATCCTTGCGTTGGAGATCCTCTCGTAGGCTTACACAGTCGGTGCCCTGTTTTCTGCAAACCCGAGTATTCGCGGGTGTATTAACGGACTGAAACCGAAGAGCCCAGACTACCATGCCATACCCTAAACTGACCAGGGGTTTTGGTTTAGACGTTTAGGGGTATGGCTTAGAGATTTTGGGGCTTGAAGTAAGAGTTTAGGGCTGAGGGCCAAGATGGTCGGAGTTTAGGAAGGCAACCCCCCCTCGCCCCCCCCGCTCCACGTCAAGCAGTTCGAGGATAGCTTCTCGGAAGATGTCCACTCGAGGGGCGGTTACTTCCTGGAAGGAGGAAGGCTGCCTATCATGGGGTTTCGGGTTTGGTGTTTGTCGTGTAAGGGTTTGAGGGCTTAGGGGCACAGGGGTGTAGGATCTCGGGTCTAGGGTTCGAAATGTCCGAGAAAGGCATCCGAAAATTGACCCTGGAAGCTCGTCCGGGTATGCCATCACGCGACTTAGAAAGACGAATGCAGGGGCCTTGTTAATCCGAAGACGGCTGGGGGCATATCACCCCACAAGTCTAAGAAGAAACACTGAGGAATATTAATACAGATGCTGATGATAACTAATAGTTCATGACTCTCGTGAAAATCAATCATGGCAAATTGCTCTTACTACTCAGTTTTCTATATTAGAGCACCGAGCGTGGTCGGTGGATCCCCTCAGAAGCCCAGCCCGCGAGCAGCAAAGAACTTCCCCAACACTCGCAAGTCTTACCGGTCTCTGCTCCATGTATTACAAGTTGGGGCTTAGGGTTTAAGGCCTAGCAATGACTAGTCGCAGGATTTGGGGATCTATCTACACTATGGCACTATGCCGGGAAGTATGTAATAATTAGGGGTTACCTATCGAGGCTCTCAAGTCTTAAGAACAACCACGAATAACTTGGATTCAGTGGCAGCGGCGGTGGATGCTCGGATACTCAGACAGTTAAGGGAAGTGCCGGATCGTTCATCTCCTCCTACTGCTGCTGTTACGAATCTTACGAATGACATATATTTTACGGCTTCAGCATTAGAAATTACGAGCATGAAAACTGTGCGGATTGCCTGGTCATGAAGTAAATTAAGCAAATGCCGGTGCCAAGAACCTGCACAAAACACCGATCAAACACAAGCAACTGAGGGCAGCACGATGTCAAGGTGCTGGAAACCTAGTGTTTCCACCTCTTCATGGCGAAACTCTGCAATCAGACTCGCAAGCTTGAGCGCTGGCAGGCCCAGAAAGTTTCAGCAATCTCATTGGACACTTTGCAGCTACACCTGTAGTGCAAACTCACAGCAACACCCGACCCAGCCTGGACTTTCAATGTATGCGGCTTCCCGGCTACAGCGAAAATTGAATTCACACCTCGGGGAAGCGACTCGCTGAATTACCTCCAACAGTTTCCCTCTCTTTGGGGCCTTGCTTCCACACCCTAAACCCTAAACCCTAAACCCTAAACCCTAAACCCTAAACCCTAAACCCAAACCCTAAACCCTAAACCCGAAGAAGGGGGGCCAGGAACCTTAAACCATCTTAAACCCGAAGGGGCCCGGGAGTCCTAGAGGTTGGGACTTCGGTGTGAGTCGGAAGGTGAGACTTCACCATGAGGAGCCGCGCATGAAGAGTCTGAGACGTCTATGGGTTTTAGGGCTTAGGGATTTAATGTCGGGGCCTTTTGGGTGTTCTTTTTTAGGATTATAGTATAGTATACCCCTAAACCCTATTCTAATTATTAAGGCCCCTATATTAGGCTTTAGGGTTCAGGGGAGTCTACTCCGCTTGTCGATTCCGCCAAGCTTTTGCTGAAGATCTGGGCTCTGAGACAGCAGCCAAACAAACCGCCCTGACACGATGGTTTGGAGTTTAGGGTAATACAGGGGCCTTAATAATTAGACAAGGGTGTTGGGGCCCAGTATACTATAATCACACTGAGGAACCCCAAAAAAAGTATAAGCAATGAAGGCCCCTATAGTATGTGCTTTTTTGTTGAGACCTCTTTTCTGCCTGCCCATGCAGGGTATGTGGTTTCGGCTTTGGGGTTTAGGGATGAAAGCTTGGTCAAGCCCCTGAACACTAAATCTGAAACCCTGAAACCCGAACCCGAAATTCCAAAGTCCAAACCCCTAAACCCCAAAACCTGTATTATGGTACCCTTAAAGGAACCCTTAGAGGTAACCTTAAAGGTACCCTTAAAGGAACCCTTGAAGGAACCCTCGGAGGGCAGAGACCGCGGCCAGCAGCGAATCTCATTGCGATGACCGACCTCGCTGACTTGCGGACGTGGCGGAAGAATGCGGAGTTCGGGTTTAGGGTTTAGGGTTTGAGGTTTGGGGTTTAGGGTTTTTTTGATTTAGGGGCTTATAGGGCTTAGGGTTTAGGGTGTAGGGTGCTGGGTTGACTGCTTCAGGATTTAGGGGTTTAGGGTTCCTTTGGAGCTTTAGATGCTTGGGGTTCATAGTTCGCGGCTTCTGAGATAAGCTACTTGAGCTGGAGGTCCTGGCCGAATTCTACCCATCCGTACAGCAAGGCCCTTTCACACTAACACCCGAAGCGCCATTACACACGACTAGCCACTGGAAGTGGCAATTTAGAGAAGATTGCTCGGGCTTTCTGAGTCAAGATGTTTGTATGTTGGAGCTCTCTTAGCTGTCTTGGCCATCTTTTACCGGATGTCCACCTACATCTTTTATAACTGCATAATCGGTCGAGATGCCTGGCGGTCTTAAAGAGTTGCTGGAGGCTCGGGGCCGCATCGAAAATCGCCGCGAACAGCGCTTCACCTGCTGCTGGGCAAAGAGAGCGATTATATAACCCATTATATAGTAAGGATTTCATAAGGTATCCTCAAAAAGGAACCACAATGGTCGCTTTGTCCGAGGTAGTGACGAAACTCTGGCACAAGCCAGATTGTGCCGCTTTCGACGGCGGCATGGAGAAGCCGGAGCATGTCGGTGTAGGGGGAACTAGACCTCCCCGAAGTGTTGGCCTCTAATGCTAGCAACATATGGGTAGTTGTCAAAATTATGGTCCCTTTTGGGGTACCCTAAATAATAGGGGCCGTAGTATAATAAGGACCCAAAAAGGGACCATAATTTTGACAACCACCCATATCATATTCTAGTCGTCGTCCTCCCCCTCCTCGTCGACGTCGTCATCGTCGTCGTTGTTGCTGAAGGTGTGGTATTGTTTCTGTTGATGATGAGCCACCTGGGGGCCATCGCCGCAACCAAACGTAGCTTCCAGTATGCTTTGTTATTCAACCTGGCCCTATATGCCGATTGTGATGTCCTGTTCATGTCTTCCTCCCCCAAAATCGGGCCGGTTGTGACATGTCCCGCTGCGCCCCAGACGAGGGGTCAGGGGGGGAAGAGCAAGGCTCTCCGTGTGATTGATCCCTGTGAGTGAAAGATTAGTTTTTGGAAGTTCCAAAAAATAATGCGGGATCGCAACACAGACCCTAAACCCTAGACCCCGAAATCGCAACACAGACCCTAAACACTAGGTGAACCCAAGACCCCGAAACCCGTGAAAGAAATGGTGTAGAAGCTGCTGTCGCGCCTGCCGCTTCTCTCGTCTCCGAGGCTGAGATGAAGGCAGACCAGGCCTGCGAAAGGCAAAATTAGTCGGATTTCGGATTAGGGCTTAGGGCTTGGGGTTTGGGGTTTGGGTTTGGGGTTCAGGGCGTTTAGGGTCTAGGGTTGAGGGCTTGGGGTGCTATATTGGGCGGAGTTTCGGGTTTGGACTCCGCATTGTTTAGGGTTTAACGCTGTTAGGTGTCGGGTCCCGTTTGGGGTGCTTTCTTGGGTAAGGTTTGGGATTCGGGGCCTGTTCTTGGGTAGGATATTTTTCAGGACTAAGAGGGCTCAATCTAGTAGGGCTCTGCGAGGGCTCTTTACTTGGTGAACCCTAAACCCTATAAACCTTAAACCCTAGAAACCCTATCAACCTATAAACCCCCTTGTACCCTAAACCCTAAACCCTAAACCCTAAACCCTAAACCCCCTACAAGGGCGACACTTTGTTGCCGGTGCTTGAGAAAAGGATCCCGACCTTCCGGCTTCCAGCTTGGCGTCGACTCTGAAATGTGTTGCGGCTATTTGGGCTGTTTGGGCAGGGTCATTTAGTTAGGATAGGCCTTGCCCAGTTTGGGGTCTTACATCCCGCAAACATATCTAGGCCATATAATCACAACTAGTAGCTCATTATCCTTAAAATACTCTATCTCATCTTATTTATCAGGTGATGTAATATCCCGAAATGGGCAAGCTTAGGTTTATTCATTTTATGGGGAACAGTATGGGGCAACATTTACCTAGTAAGATTTGTTGTCTGTTCTTAAGTTGTCTACATGAAGTACAGTTTTTGAAATAATTGGATTTCTTTAGTTCACAATAAAAATTTTCAGTTTCATCATCAGATGAACTTTCATACTCACTCTCACTTTCATATTCATTGTCACTCATTTCACACTTGATATATTAAGTTGTTATTTCTTTAAGTGTTTTTTCTTCAGCACCTTTCCATAAGAAAACTCCCCATGATCATTCCTTCCCTTTAAACCTAGATTTTTCATTATTATCTAAACAAGCCCTACATGTTTTATTATGTACCTTCATGTAATGCTTACTCACAAACTTACCTACATATTTTACTTGCTTACATGCTTTACATTGCATATACTGTGTTTTACAATCACTGCCTGTAGGAAACTCAACAGCAATATTATCATCTAATGCACTCATTATTTTGTGATCACCGATTCCCTAATAAGACAGAAAATCTAAAGGCAAGGTATAAATCGAAATAAAATCGATGAAAAATCAAAATAAAATCAAAATAAAATCAAAATAAAATCGAAATCGAAATAAAATCGATGAAAAATCAAAACAAAATCAAAATAAAATCGAACTGAAACCGAATGATTTTGTTCATATTGCCGACTGTCCAAAGCATCTGGAAACTGAGGGCAACAAATATCTTTGTGTTTATCAGCCATAGCGGCAAATCCAGCTCTTCGAAAACACCACCACCGCCCAGCTATGCCGCAACACCAGGAAACGAACAAGTTTCGGCAGCTTAAGTGGCAAATTCGATTTTTGTTTTATTTTTATGTGTCTTTTTTTCGATTTTCATTTGATTTTCAATCGATTTTGGAGACCTACTGTGTTATTAGCAATCGAGGATCATAATCATTATTATTATTAGATGATAATATTGCGAATAGGTTTTCGTCTCTTCGTTAT
>CAJNDV010019646.1:38861-52591 GCA_905221635.1 Symbiodinium sp. CCMP2456 | reverse complement strand
AGTACCTACTTTGGGGTCTAAAGTCTATAAATAGTACCTACTTTGGGGTCTAAAGTATACAAATAGTACCTACTTTGGGGTCTAAAGTCTATAAATAGTACCTACTTTGGGCTATTTGGAGCCCCAGGGAACAGCTACTTCCAAGGTTTATCGGTGGCTCCAGTATCCCCTTAGGCCTTGGGAAAGCTTTTATAAGGGTACAAGGCTTATCGGTGGCTCCAACATCCCCTTAGGCCTTGGGAAAGCTTTTATACGGGTACAAGGCTTACCGGTGGCTCCAACATCCCCTCAGGCCTTGGGAAAGCTTTTATAGGGTTGAAGAAGATTTTACAGGGTTTAGGGTTTGGATTTGTTGGTTTAAACTGGTAAACGGGGTTTGGGACTTTATTGCCATACACCAAGTAGTCAAAGGGCTGTAACCTAGTGTTTGCAAATGCGGGGGACGTATTTTCAAATTGTACTTACATGGTTGTACTCGATTACTTGGTGATAAGGGTGTTCAACATGTGCGGCTGAAGGTTCTTCAGTCACTGTTTGGGCTGCACCACTGCAATGTCTAGACTTGAGATGTGTGATTGATTGCCTAGGCTTCCATGGAAGAACAAGAAACCCAGAGACTCCAATATCCCTTAATTAAGGTATATACCTTAAATCATATTCGGGTTCCCTATTATGATTTAACAGTACATTCCTTAATTAAGGGATATTGGAGTCTCTGGGAAGTTCAGGGTCCAGGGTCTTCCTCAGCACAACGATCGACGTCCCTTCCACCCCAGTCAAGAGCCAGACCCACTACCCTAAACCCTAAACCGCAAACACCTAGAAACGTCAGGAGCCGGACCCACTCGCAGGTCCAGGAAAGCCTGGCATCAGACCTCCGGGGGCTGCGATTCGGATCCCGGAGACTCTAAGTTCAAGGTTTGCGATGCCTGACGAACGAACGCTGCAAAAAACATATCGTAGCATCCTGCCATGGCATATGGCACATGTCTCAACTGAGAGGTTGAAGCACAGTTATGGCATCGTGGAGGAAGGTAGAGGTGTGGCCAGTGGAGTGTTGGGTTTTTTCGTAATAACCCCCTCGGAGCTGGCGGAAGGAGTCGGGGACTCAAGGGTTTTGACGACTGTTCGGACTTAGTAGGGTCTTGAAGATCGAGGCCCCTGAAACCAAACATCCAGTGACAAGAGCCCATACCCGAATCGAACATGTAGAGCTCCCCATCTTTCAGTGCCGAAGATGCAGCGAGCTTCTGGAGAATCCAGTGCTTGGGCCCTTTTAACTGATAGCGCATCTTTTTTCAGCGATCAACCTTACGTTTCACGTCCGCGCCGCTGGGAATGATGGACGGTGTTGGTGCTGGTGGTGGCAGCGGCCGTAGTTGCAACTAGGCCTATGTACATACCCTCACTCATCTTAGCCATATGACGACATAACTACAAACTCTTCGCTCAGACCTTAGCCAGCCCCCAACCAGTAGCCCATTCCATTTGAAGTGCGGCCCTGACCGCTACCACCGCAGGGATGTGTCGTTAAAAAGCGATTGCAGCTCCACGATGTAAGGTTCGTAGAAGTTGCGGAGAAGCTGCCGCGACTCTTCTGTCATGGCTACCTTAGCTTCGGCTCTGGTTTTTCGGGAGTTAAGCTTCTGTGCTTGAAGCTGTCTGGGGAAGTGGGCCTCTCCGGAACAATTACAGTAATGGAACCATCTCATAGCTTCGGGTGTAAAGAGTCTATGCAACCACCGTCTCCATGCAAGGACCAGCCCCAAGGAAAGATTTGGGACCAGCGGGATACGGAAGGGATGTTGGCGCTTGTGGAGTTTGGGCCTTCAAGTTGTAGGGTTTCGGTTTAGGGTTTAGGGTTTAGGGAAGCAAGAACAAGTCTCCCATGCCAGGCGATCACTGACCTTCAACAGACGTGTCTTCAATAGGGCCTAGGAGCATACCTGAATACTTTATATGGGGTTTCCGAAAATAGGGGACCCCAGTGTAGCACCATATATAGTGTGAGGTCCCAGTGCCATGCGCGAATCCCCGACTGCTGTGGCATTCTGCTACCAGAAGATCCCTTCGGCCCACCTCAACACCCCTAACCCGAATACCTTGCTGATTCCCTTAACTCTCAAGCTTCCAGCACCCCCCTAAACCCTAAACCCCAAACTAACCTCCCCTAACCCCTAAACCCCAAACCGCCCCTAAACCCCAAACCCTAAACCCTAAACCCTATCACTCAACTTTACGTGCGATGCAGTGAAGGTTCGTAGCTCGAAGGGCGGCCAGAGTCGAGACCTGAGGGAATTTGCTTCGGGGGGGATCTCGGGTTTTAGGGATTTCGGGGTTGAGGGCTTATGGTTTTAGGGATTTGAGGGTTTAGGCTTTTTGGGATTTGAGGGCTTAGGGTTTTGGGATTTGAGGGCTTAGGGTTTTAGGGATTTGAGGGCTTAGGGTGTTAGGGATTTGAGGGTTTAGGGTTTTAGGGATTTGAGGGTTTAGGATTTTCGGGATTTGAGGGTTTAGGATTTCAGGGATTTGAGGGTTTAGGGTTGTAGGGATTTGAGGGTTGAGGGTATTAGGATTTCGGATTTTGGGCTTTTTGAGGGTTTGGGGTTTAGGGATTTGAGGGCTTAGGGTATTAAGGTATTAGGGTTTAGGGTATCCGGGTTTAGGGTATTAGGGTTTGCTTAGGAGCTTCAAAATTCAGAGCTTAGGGTTTGCTTGGGAGGTTTAGATTTTTTTCAGGGTTTAGGGTTTTGAAGCAAAAAGGGTTCTGCAAAGGTGTTCGTCAGGAGTCTGTTGCTAGAGTTTCACCTTAAACCAAAAGGTACACTTTTCCTGCTAGTTAGGTTTATATACTTCAGAGATACGCTCAGATGTTTTAACATTTTGTTTTCAGCTTTATTGGGAGCTATGTCGGGCTTCAATCCGCAGAGCCCTCCAGCAGTAGGGAGTCTTCCTATCAGGATACCTTTCCGAAGCATTTCCTCTATGCCGTCCCCCGTTAAGAGTCTTCCGTGTATCATGACGAGAAGCCCTCTGTCACTCAAGAAACCCATGGGCATCTTCTCTGCGAAAACGCTCCCCTAAACCCTAAACCCTAAACCCTATACCCTGAACCCTAAACCGTCTATCTCTGATGCCACGCTCGGAACCCAAAGCCTTGTAAGTAGGCCCTCCAAAGCACGAAATCGAAAGCAATTAGCGCCTAGGGTTGGGCCACTCGCAAAAAAGCCCGATAAACACTCTAAGCCCTAACCCAACCATAGAAGCCTAAAGCATAAACCCTAAACCCTAAACCCTGAACCCTGAACCCTAAACCCCTAAACCCCAAAAACCAAAACCCTAGACCCTAAACCCCTAAACCCCAAAAACCTAAACCCTGAACCCTAAACCCCTAAACCCCAAAAACTTAAACCCCCAAAACCTAAACCCTGAACCCGAAACCCCTAAACCCCAGAAACCCAAAACCCTAAACCTCCGAAACCCCACAACTTCCGGGTTGGAGCCTGGAGCCCAGAGATGCTCCGACTCGCTGGAGGCCTTCGGCAACTCCTCGGAGACTTTTCAAACGAAAAGGGTTTAGGGGTTTAGGGGTTTAGGGTTTAGGGTTTAAGGTTTAGGGTTTAGGGTCTAGGGTCGAGGGTTTAGGATATTTTCAAACGAAAAGGGTTTAGGGTTTAGGGTCTAGGGTTTAGGATATTTTCAAACGGAAAGGGCCCCTAAAAGGTGGAAGCCTTTTATAGTGTTTTTTTTTAGGATTGTTTATTAGGGTTTAGGGTTTAGGGTTGAGGGGTTTAGGGTTTAGGTTTTCGGGTTCAGGGTTTCGCGTTCAGGGTTTAGGGTTGAGGGGTTTCGGGTTTAGGGTTCGGGGTTTACGGTTTGGGAAATTGGATATAGGGACCTCGCTGACTTCAGTCAAGGCTTTTGACACTTGTTTTAGGGTGTTCGTGGCAGCACTTTTTGTGGGTATGGGGCTACAGAGGAGTTTAGGGGGGTGACTCAGAGGGTGTGTAGGTGCCCACGAAGGTCTTCAGTGGTGTTCGGATACGCGGATGAGAAGAGGAAAGCACCGTCCGATCATCCAAGCTCCAAGAACCCTACACCCACAAACGTCTTGGGTATATGGTTTAGGCCTGAGGGCCTCGAAAGCGGGAGAGCCTCAAGAGGAACCCTCAGCCCTGAAACCAAAAACCCTGAACTGCCCTTGGGCTCAACTCGGGAGGGCATCTCAGCCCTTTCTTGTCGTGAAGCGTTTTGCTATCTGGCAACGATGCATGCAATACACCCTGATGATACCACCAAAATTGAAAAGGCAACAGGCACTGAATTTAGACACTCTTCCGCGAGAGGGTGTTCCCCTTCACTCAATGTACTAGGGCTTGATGTTTAGGGTTAGCCGGTTAGCCCACCGCAGCTTAATTGGCCTAATTATGAATTGCTAGGCCAAGATGCGCCAACGACAGTGAGGCCGGCAAAGGCAAAGAGCTCTTTCAAGACGCCTTCGGCGTGGCCCTCAGTGGACTTGAGACGATGATCCCCAAACCATAAGCAGAGAAGCCACTGACCCCACGGATTCCCCACTTTGAGCTCCTGAACCTCAACCTCGAACCTGTGCCTCCAACCCAAGACTCCTAGACCCCTACACTTTACGGCTTTAGGGCAGCAGCCTTTGTGTGCACGCGAAATTCGATGACAGAACTTCCTCAAGTTTCGTTGAACCAAGATCACTCATCGCATCATTCGGTATCGGGCTAAACCATAAACTGAGTCAAACCCTAACCCCCATACCCTGCTTGTCTCAGCCCGATAGCCCTGCACCCCCAGAAGTGCGCCGTCCTCTGCCCCGAGTCTTCCCTTACTTGCGAGCCAGACGTCTCGCGAGCTCTCCTTGCGGAAGTCCAGCTCCTGCAGATGTCGCCGCTCTTCGGGGGAAAGCCCTAAACCCTAAACCCTAAACCCTAAACCCTAAAGGAAAGGGCGGGGTTTAGTTTTTTTTTTGGTTTGGGGTTCCCTAAGCGTTCTGTGAAAGCTCTGTAAGGTTCCATAAACGCTTTGCGAAGGTTCATAAAAGGGTTTAGGGTTTAGGGTTTAGGGTTTAGGGGTTAGGGGTTTAGGGTTTAGGGTTTAGGGTTTAGGGTTTAGGGGTTTAGGGTTTAGGGTTTAGGGGTCATGATACTGACCCAGCTAGAACAGGTTGGATGTTTTCCCCCAAGTCTCTTGAAGTGTGACCGCGATTCCGCGGCAGCCAAACAGCTTCGCCACTGAACCCCAAGCAGCTTTATAAAGAAATAGCCCCAAGCTGGAAACCCTAAACCACAACAAAGATGCCCTGCCAAGAGCTTTACTGTAGGGGCCTATATAATTACTACTACTATTTTAGGGGTTCCTTATTTCAATTATAATAAAATGGGCCCCAAAACCCTGTTCTAATTATTGAGGCCCCTATATTAAGCCTAAACCTCAACAACCCGTCGCCTGAAGCCCTACACCTAATTCACTGGTTGAAATGAGGTCTCTTCCGCTTCTCTTCCTCGGCGCGTCGGACGAAAAGCTGCTCCGGGGGGAAGACGGAAAGGAACCAGCTCAACCAAACCTGGGGTTCGTGGTTTAGGGTTTAGCGTTTAGGGTTTAGGCGATTGATTTACGATACTTAGGGTTTAGAGTTTCCTCAACCAAACCTAAAACCTAGGCATCGGTATTTCTTTTGGGGATGGAGGTTGCTCGAGTGTTTCAGGTTTAAGGTTGCGGAGTCCACAGCCTAAAATGTAGGGTCGGGTTTCGAGAATTGGGCAAGAGGGCGGCTACGACTGCAACCCAAGTGGCGCTGTAGAGGCCACGCAGCACGAAGGCAGCACTGCCGTTGTGGCCGTGGTCTGGCATCCGAGATTTGGAGGCTCCAGAATTTGGAGGGTCCCGAATCTGCGCACCCAGACCAACTAAGAAATTCCCGAATGCCAGCACTTAAACCCCATCCGCGGCGAGAGGGGAGGAACTTCTAGAATGAAGGGCCCGGGTGAGGACTCAACTGCTGAACCCTCGATCTCTGCCCTGAATCGCGACACCTACTTCGAGGCTCATGGGTAGATTTAAGTGGGCTTATTAGCAGGATAACTATAGTCATAACCCATATTAAGGGACTTATGACCCCACTTAAAACTACTCATGAACCTTCAAGTAATCTGAAATCTCAAGCCTTCAAAGCCTGAACTCATGTTGCGAAGAACGAGAAGTCACAAGTCTGTCTCTGTGGTTTCGGGGGGGGTGGGATTCCGGGTTTCGGATTGTCAGGGTGTAGGCTTAGCGCTCAGGTTGTGGGTGGGTTTTGCTCCAATTCCTAAGCCCTTTCACTGGCCCTGGACCTTCCCTAAACCCAAAACCCTCTTAAAATTTCGAGGTCCGAACAATCCGACACCGTCATCCCCAAATTGCCAGACCCCGCAGTTGGCGCCCGAGCCTTTTGAGCCCCGAATTAAGGAGCTGACGGTTTGCGATTCAAGGCCATACATCCCGAAAGCGCCCAAAAATACGATAAACTCTCTAATACCTACACCCGAAGCCGGAAAAAAACAGAACTGCAGATCCTAAAACCTAGATTTCAATTTCTTCGAAACCCTACAACCCTACAAACCCCCCATATGCAGCACGTGTGTGAAACCCGGGATGCTTGGACCCAGGCCGGTGCGCAGCGCTGCGCAGTTCAGGTTCCGGTGCGCCTACTCCAGGGGCCCCTTTTTGGTTTTTGTGAATGGGTTAGGGTTTAGGGTTTAGGGTTTAGGGTTTAGGGTTTGAGGGGTTTTGACAGAGATTCTAGTGTCATTGAAGTTCTAGAATGGGTTAATGAGGAATCTGGAGGGCTTTTTTTTAGCGTCGTAGAAGGTTTTTGAATGGGTTCTAGGGAACATGTTTAACTGTCTCTGTGGGGGCCTCCTCTTCAGAACAGGTGTTGGGATATGCTAGCCTATATATGCCATAATCAAGTACGATAGAGGGTAATACTACTAATGCTTCCGATTTTCATATTGCACCTTCCATCTATCATCTACCAGAGGAGTACAACCTTGAACACGAGATTGGAAGACTGTCCAACCACAACCACCTCAACCATCCAACTCACACAAGATCCGATCATCGAAAGTTTGCGGTGTCGAAACAAATGCAAGAGAAGTGAAGGACCGCCAAGTCCAGAGCAAATACAGCGTATCTAGACTTACGAAGTATAAACCTTGCTGTCCGGTTGACCCCCTCGCCCAAACGAGGTATCGCAAAAGACAAGTGGCTGCCGTGTGCCGCCAGCAATCTAACGGCAGCTGGTGCTGTGTACAGGCCTCTCGAGGCGATTGAGGGCGCGGGTCAGGGATCGCCATCGCTCAAGTCTTCACCCAAGTATTAAATTATACAGTACTTGGACCCTTACAGAACCAGACAACCGAGGCTGCATGGAATGGGATTTCGACCTCGGGGTATGTAAAATCGCCACAGCTCTGAACTCTCAAGAGCTTCGAGATTAGAACGCAAGACAGTAACTACTGTTGCTGACAGAAAAACCCTGCATTGCCTTACGGACCCACACCGTAAGAATAATGGCATATTCCCAGAATGAGGAATTTACCATACTTTCCATAGTCTAGGGCCCTTAGGGTGATGCAGGATATATAAATGAATAAAGAAATAAATAAAGAAATATATATATATATAGATCTATACAGATATAGATCTATATCATCAGCTGTAGATCAGTTGGAGGCTTCAGTAGTGCGAAGGCCTAGATCAAGGCGAGGCTGCTTTTCGAACCACAGAGAATGAACTTCTATGTGGGGTTGAGGGGTTGAGGGACTTCAGGGTGTAGGGTTTAGGGTTGAGGGACTTCGGGTTTCAGGGTTTAGGGTTTAGGGTTTAGGGTTTAGGGTTGAGGGACTTCGGGTTTCAGGGTTTCAGGGTTTAGGGTTTCAGGGTTTAGGGTTTCTACTGGGAGGAGACCTGATCCCTAGAAAGGAGAAGCCTCAAAATCCAGTGTTTCGCACCTCGGGCTTTAAGAAGCAACAGGCTATGTCCGGAGTTCAATCCCTGACTGCATGATGCTTACACCATTATGGGTCGTACTAGTTAGAAGAGGGTTGTGGCGTTGTCACGGTATGGGCGCATGGGGACGATGAGGGGATGTTAATAAGTACTATTTCTCTGTAGAACACGCGACAAGCCAACGTCACCTTCCTGCTCAAAGTGATCTTCCGGATTCTAACAGTGGCCCCTGAATCAGTGTTTCCTCAAATGGAAAGAAAAGACCCCGACCTACCCAATAAGTGGGTAACTGGGTTTAGGCTTAGGCTACTTGCCCTGAAGGTTAGTCGGTTAGTCTTTGGAGTAGCATGTAAGTGTTCAGGGACTTGGACCCCCATCAAGCCCAAAGCAAGCGCCATGTCAAGATGAACCTCCTCTCTCCAACCCCCCAAACCCCAAAACCCTAAACCCACTGAACCCTAAACCGTGCCAGGCGGCCGAGAAAAGCTCTGTAGCTGCCAGGAAGTTTTGATGCATGTGGCTACGGCTGCCTCTTCTGGGGGGAAGATGCTTTCGTTTTTGAGGTCTGAGAGGATTTCTGTGACGGCGGTTTAAGGATTTAGGGATTTGAGGTTTGGGGATTTCTGTGTTCCTAGCATCCTAGGGTCCGAGAATGCCAACATATGCCATATCAACATGCCCAAGAGCTGTGAGGAGCAGAGCAGTGGCACTTGTGGTAACAATTGCAGCTGCAACTTCATTGGTATTATTGCTCTACTAAAAAGCGAAGCCATAAGCCTAACTGCCTAACTACTGAGTTACTGCTGCAGCATCAGGACCATAGGAGCACGAAGAGGAGCAGCAGCAAACAAAAGTAGCAGCGGTAGTCCAGGCACCTTAGCCCTAAACCCAGAACTACGGGTAATATTGTAGGGCTCTCGAGGCGGAGCGTGGACAGACCAGGGAAAAACAAATAAAATCGGTTCTGGCAAGGGAGCAACGCTTTATAAGCCGAACGCGGCCCTACTTGGCCTTACTTGCTTAGCCATCTTGTGACACGCTTTCGAAGCCCGAAATGTGACATCAGTTTATGGCGGCTCCTTTCCAGTGTTCCGGCCGGGCAATCTGCCTTAAGCCGCCCGTATGCAAACACATTGGAACCCAGCTGTCCAAGAAACCCATACCAAAGAGTAGCCTGCTTTGGCAGTACCAACATCCGTGAAAACACACAGATCGAAACCTCAGCATTACCCGCAAAACCAGACCCGCCAAGCCTCCTCTATCGCAGTTCGGGCTTGCTGCAGTCTAGAAAACCCGTGTCATAAGATTGCGGTGCTGGGTTTCTGTAGGACACAAACTTGTATTTATGGGCCGCCGAGTTTTGGATGTTTTGGTTTCTGCGGCGCCACTGAACCCGAAACCCTAAACCCTGAACCCCGAACCCACACTGTCTGCGAGTGGCCTTGCTCCTCGAGCTTCTTCGCGCGCCCCTGGAGATGAGGCCCAGGACGACGGGGGCTGGGGCAGCTCCTGGTCGCACGGAAAAGGGTTTAGGGTTTAGGGTTTAGGGTTTAGGGTCTAGGGTTTAGGGTCTAGGGTTTAGGGTTTAGGGTTTAGGGTCTAGGGTCTAGGGTTCGAAGAACAGAGCCCGGGCTCCCCATGGAATTTTTACGGTTCTTGGACGTCATTTTTTTTTTTGGGGGGGGAGGGGGGTTGGAGTGAGGGCTTAGTTCCAGGGCCTAGGGGTCAGGATTTCGGATGTCGGGATTTTTGGGTTGTTGAACGTTTGAAGATTGCACGGTGTAAGCACTAAACTTCTTTAAGATCCTACAGAACCAGCAAAAAAAAGCTTGCATTCCCCTTGCGGGACCTCTTCAATGGAGCACTCAGCCACAGAAACCCTAAACCCTAAACCCCAAATCCTAAAAGCCCAAACCCTGAAACCCTAAACCCTAAAACCCTAAAACCCTAAACCCTCAAACCCTAGAACCCTAAAGCCCTAAACCCTAAAACCCTAAACCCCACCCTCTCCTTGCCACAACGAAGTAGGCAAAGTTGTAGTCCGACTCCGCCCTTGTCAAGGGATTCCTCCAGGCTAAAGTGCTAGGGTGAAGCAACAGCGTTATGTAGGGGCCTTAATCATTAGAATAGGGCATTTTGGGCCGGGTTCCATATAATGGTCATATAGCACAATATACCCCGGGGTTAGGGTTTCGGGTTTAGGGTTTATGGTGTAGGGTTTAGGGTTTTAGGCTTCAAGTCAAGACTCTTTCGGGGATTCGGGTCAGGAGCTAAGGCTGTGGGCTGTAGAGCTTGTAGGCAAGCAGCGTTCTACAGCGAGGGACTTCGCACTCGAATTTCTGCACAGCCACTACGTAGGTTTTGTATCCACAAAGGACAAAGAGCAAGAAGACAAACACCAATGTGTCTTCTAGCCTTTTCGTGTGCTCAAAACCCTATTTGTGCAGATTCCTCGCGTCACGCACGAGCCAAAGACATTGAGAGCGTCCGGTAAACTGTGGCTGTTCTTGCCTGATCCCTGTTATTCCAACTTCAAACGACATCCGAGCTGCGTTTCCGACCCTAAAACCCCGAGGCATGATCTCTTAAAACCCTAAACCCTAAACCCTAAACCCTTGAATCCCTCGACCCTTATGTCAAGCCAGGCCAAGGAGGTCTGCAACACTGAACCCCTAAACATCCAAAACAAAGAGGTCCGTTTGTACTTAGTCATGAGGCCCCCCGTTATGGTCCCTGAGGGTTTAGGGATTAGGGTTTAGGACACCAACATAGAGGTCCGTTTGTACTTAGTAATAAGGCCCCCCGTTTTAAATCCCTAAAGAACACTCAGTAGATATTTTACACCGCAAGGCCCCGGTCTGAGCCTGAAGACCCTACTTGGCGGTTCATGGGTAGTTATAAGTGGAGTTATAAGTCCCCTAATATAGGGTTTAGGGTTTAGGGTTCAGGGTTTAGGGTTTAGGGTTTAGGGTTTTATAGGTTATAACTATAGTTACCCTACTTATAATCCTACTTCTAACTACCCATGAACCTCCAGGTGCATGAGACCCCGATCTTCCACTGCTGATTTAATGCACCGAAACCTATCCAGGAGACTTAGTAGCCAGGGTTGTAAATCGTTTCTAACCAGAGAATCTACTTAAAATGTAGGGGCCTTAATAATTAGAATAGGGTTTTGGAGTTTTGGGGTATACTATAAATATATTTAATAAGGAACCACCAAAATAAGATAGGTAATTATTAAGGCCCCTATATTAACCTTACTTACCTTCGAGCTCAGGGTTCCCGGGTTGTGGCCTAGGGCTTCGGAGAGTGATTCGGAGCGAGGGAGACAGATGCCTCAAGAGCGCCACGAAGCGTGCACGAGGATGCGCCGCACGAATCCAAAGTGGATTGACCTGAGCTTGAGGTGCTATTCAGAAGTCTTCGTGAGATGCGGGCTTGCTAGTCGGGTCAAAAGATTGCTGAGTCGACCTCGCGGTGTGCAATTCCCGCTCAGTGTCCGAGGCTAAATGTTGCTTTCTTCAGAGGCCTCTTCCAGTTTATGACGGCCCTTCGATCCACAGTCTGAAATCGGGCTGCGCCAGAAGGCTCCATAGAAGCATCCCCCAGCACACCCCCACCCGGAAAGAGCTACCAACTTGTGACAGAAAATGGGATCAGCCAGACTCAATCACCTAGCATCCGCTGCACATGGTCGAAGGCGCTACAAATTGGAGCCTGCACATCCCCTACAGTGCCCGACAGGTTGGAACTCGAAATCCCAAAGCCGAAGCAGCCAAAACCCCATGATGCTTCCAACACCAGATCTGCAAACACCTGAATGCCGCGTTCGCCGAACCTCATACCTGTGAAAGAGGCTTAATTAAGATCCCCAAAACATGAACCCTAAAGACTACAGCCCTCAACGCTCAACCCCTCACAACCCCTAAACCCTCAGCCCCCAGCCCTCAACCCCCAACCTCTAAACCCGGTATTTCTCTAAATTGCCGTACTATGTTTGGGCCGTAAATAGGGACCCTAACAGATCCTTGTAAGGAATCCGACAAAAGGGACCGTCATTTAGAGAACTACCCAAATCTTAAGCCCGCCCTAAACCCTACACCTTCATCCTGATACCCTAAACCTCGTTTAGAGAACTACACCATTTAGTACCCTTATAGCAACCCTATAGATACCCTTATAGATCCCTTTAGGGAACCCCTTAAAAAACAGGGACCCTCATTGTAGAGAACTACCCCCCCCGCCATTTCCCACACCCCCAACTCCCCAACTTCGCCTCGAAGGTCAGAGGCGACCAATCCTGGGATCTTTTTTTTCTTTTCTTTCAGGAAAGCTTGAAGCTTTGAAGGGTTCAGGGCTTTAGGGTTGTAGGGTTTCGGGTTTAGGGTTTAGGGCTTAGGGTTCAGGGTTTCGGGTTTAGGGGTTTAGGGTTTAGGGTTTAGGGCTTAGGGTTTATAGGGTTCAAGGGTTGTTTATAGGGCTTGCGAATGTTTTAAAAGACGTGAAGGGCTCTGCATAGTTCTTCAAGAATTCTGAGGCTTCTCATTTCAATGGGGTCTTCGGGGTCGGGGTCGCGCGGCGTACTTTCTATAGGGCCTGGAGGGCGAGAATAACCAGAGAATGAGGCTTTGAAATCGGAAATAGACAAACACAGTTTAAAGACTATTTCTGGAATTGTTGAGCTTTCAAAACAAGCTGCTAGCTGGACCGGTCTTGTGTAGCCTGCCAAGCAAAAGCAATGCTTTCTGGGAGCTTCCGACAATAGGGTACCTTCTTTTGGGGTCCTTATAATAAGGATCCTACTTTTTAGGGTACTATATTAGGGTCTCCAATTTTCGGAACGCCCCTTGTTGAAGCCACGGATCAACTGCCAACGGGGGCGCGCCCCCCGTGCTCCTCTGTGGGTCTGATGTGGGCGGGTGGTGTTGAGGCTTCAGGGTCTCCCTCTAAACCCTAAACCCCAAACCCTAACCCTAAACCCTAAACCCTATGCCCAGCACCGCTTTGCCCTGTCTTTACCAACCCGAGAACCCTCCGAAAGCTCTGCTCGGAGCCTCAAGCCTGCATCTTATGGAAGTTTAGGCTTAACTGCTCAGGGCTCACGGGTTAGAGCCCCGGGGTCTAGTTGCTGGTAGCCACGCCTGGCCGAAGCTTCGTTTGAGCAATTCTCTAAGTTAGGGTTGCTCTTGGGCCCCAAGTACAGTGCGGCATTCTTAGGAAGGGGGACCCCAAAACGGACCCTAATGTAAAGAACTACCCATATCTCTGAAAAACTAACCCGATGATGCCGAAACGAAAGCTCCTTGTTTCAGCGATCTTTGGCTGCAAGGTGTTGTAAAACTTCGTGTAGGCCTTCGGAGAAGCTGGTGTCTGAGGGCTCCAGAAAGAGAAGCCTAAGGGATGTCCCGGCCGGTTTCTGTTGGAGTTTCGACCTTTGACATGAGGCAACTGGTTTAGCGTTTCAGGCTTTCAGCAGCCTTCTAGTGCTTTCTATCGTATGAGGCTCCGGTTGCAAAAAACGTTTACGAACATCGTGTGTTTAGCGCTTTCTTTACGTCTTGGTGGGAGATTCAAGAGGCTCTGGAAGCAGCCTCGCACCTGGCATCCGGCGTGACCAACACCAGACCCCTGACCGCAATACCCTAAACCCTAAACCCCTAAACCTTAAACCCCCTAAACCCCTAAACCGTAAACCCTAAAACCCTAGACCC
>CAJNDV010019646.1:15698-32178 GCA_905221635.1 Symbiodinium sp. CCMP2456 | reverse complement strand
CTCAAACCCTAAACCCACAACCCTAAAACCCTTAACCCTAAACCCCTAAACCCCAAGCCCTAAAACCCTAAACCCTAAAACCCTAAACCCTAAACCCTTGTGACCCTGGGGCCGCTAAACTTCGGTTGGAAGTTTCGGACCACGGAAGCTGTTCATTGGGGTTTAGCGTTTACGGTTTAGGGTTTAGGGTTTAGGGTTTGGATTTAGGGTTTAGGGGGCTCTGTTTTGGTGTGGTGGCCTAAAGCTCTAAACGAGTGGACTCAGGGCTGGTGTTTAGGGTTTAGGGTTTAGGGCCCCCGACAGAAACTTCAAAACCCTGAGCCCTCAGCATCTTCACCCGCGGACCCTGGCGGCAGCGGCGCTTCCATGGGTGCCGGGCCAACGGGTGGCCCCGGGGGAAGTGGAGTTCCTCCAACTTGTGTCGCAGCGGGGCTTTGTGGTGTTTGTTCCATTGCAAGGTACAGAAACATGAGTCAAAGTCTAGGGTCTGTGAGCCGGGCTTACCCTAAGCCTAAACCTTACACACATCACTCTGAATCTGAGCATGCTAACATCCTAAGGCTGAAGAGGGTCCATCCGGAAGTTCCGTCGGCAGCATTGGCTCGTCGTCATCCTCCTGCCCAGAGCAATGCCGTTTGGGTTTTACTTTGTAGTGTCGGTGAGCCCTGGATTCTTATGTAGCCGCCGTAAGTTTTCATTGGGTTGATCCGGTTTTCTGAGTTTAAGTCTATATAGCGGTTTAGGGGTTAAGGCTTCCAAATGGGCGCCAAGGAGGTTCAGCACGTAGACGCCCGCCTAAGAAACCGCCTATGCCTCAGGTGATCCCCCAAAAGGCCCTTCTCATGGAGTGGGCTCTATAAATCAGGGGTCGGTATGAAAAACGGCGTTGGAGAACCCTAAACCCTAAACCTTAAACTCCACACCCTAAACTCCAAACCCCAAAGGTCCGCTCATGGAAGGCAACAGGGTTTTCTGGGAAACCCAAAATGCAAAAGCCCCAGAATCGTAATCCCCGGAAGAATCCCCTGCAGAAGCCTTATATAGCCTTCTAGAACCCCATATACAGCCCTTGTATTAGAAACCTTACTACATGCTAAAGCAAACCCAAGAGTAAAAAGCCCTAAAACCTTAGAAATACTAAACCCTTATAAGACTACAAACACTAAACCTAAACCCTCAGCCCGAAAGACTAAAACTGCAGAATCTCTACGGCCCTTCTCGCTAGAGCCCTTAGCCGCAAACTCGTCCTCGTCGTCCTCTTCGTCCTCGGACTCTCCAGACTCGCCATCCTTCCGCGACTGGGCTTCGGGGCTTAAGGAGCTCTTGTTTACAAGGGTTTTAGTGTCCCACCCTATAAACCCTGAACCCTAAAATGGTTTCATGGGAGCTTTAAGACCCTTTGGAAGCTGTACAGACAGCAAGGCTCAGACATGATCTACCTCCTGGCTCAACTGTCGTAAGAGTTCACAGCCTATAGCGTTAGGGCTAAAGGCTTGCGGGTTTGGGAGTTGGTTGAGTGCTTTCGGCTTCATGGATTTTCCCAAAACCCTAAGTTTGCGTTTATGGCCTTGGGGGCTTAGGGCTTTCGCGTCGCGGGCTTCAGTTTGAGGCTTTCGGCTTGTGGCTGTGGCGTTTAGAGGTGTGGGAAAAGCCCTATGTCAGATATCTATCATGCCATCTACATCGCTATTAAGTTGTGGGACGAGCAAAAACCCTGCACCCTCTACGTCCGATCCAAAACAAGCGGCACAGCCCGAAAAGGATAAGATGATACAATATAGTATGGTCTAGCATACAAAACAAGATGCAGTGGAGTATGGTATAGTATATCTTATGTCGTATAAACGGCATCCTATGTGTAATCTACATTATGTACTATACACGATATACGGCGTATATATATATATATACATATATATATATATACACATGTGTATATATATATATATATATGTATGCGAATGAACATATAAGAGCATATGTATATATGTATATATACCTTCACACAAAACAAATATATACATATGTACATATATATATATATATATGTATAATATGGAAACAAGCGCCTGAGGCTCGTCCTCCGGTGGCCCAAGGTTCGGTAGCACCTGGGAGCATCGGAAAGCGATGGGCGCCGCATTGTGAGTCTTTAGCAGTCTTTGGGGCTTGGTTCAAGGAAGTCTAGGGCTTTTTGGGCTTTTCGGGGTTCAAGCAAGTCTACGGCTTTAGGCTTTTCGGGTATTAAGACGCGTTTGAAAGTTTAGCGGTTCGGCCTCTATTTGTGAATGGGGGCAGGGTGAAAGCCCTTGTGGAGTATGGGGTAGCTAAGTTTAAGGTTCAGGGTTTGGGGGTTTTGGGAAATACAGGACGGTCTCGGGTTTGGGGTCGAGGCTTTGAAGACGGTTTAAGTTTTCGGTTGTTTTCGGGCAAGTCGGCATAAGAGAGCCTCATGCCTTTATTTTCTTGCCCCCGTGAGCCTGAACAATCGGAATGGGATTGTGGGGTAGAAGTTGGTATGCTCATAATATAGGGACCAAAAAGGAAGGAATATACGCACATTACGTGAGAAGCGTATAGCGATCCCAAAACCCTGCAACTCCAACCAGGATCCGGGTCGTAAGTCGCGTTAAGATGCTATATTCCACAAAGCCCTCTGAGTACAAGGTTTAGGGTTTAGGGTTTAGGGCTAAGGGTTTAGGGTTGAGGGTTTAGGCGTAAGCCCCAACTTTCACATCCGGGGTGCCATGTCGCTGTGGCCCGGGACAAGGCCATCCGTCATCGCCGCACGGACCGAGCCCTGCCTGCTCCGAGAGGTTTAGGGTTTAGGGTTAGGGGCCTTAATAATCAGAACGGGTTCCTGAAATTCTGAAAAGCAGTTACACAAAAATGTAGGGGCCAAAAAAAAAGGATGGGTTCCATAAAAACAGTTGTACCAAGAAGAAGTAAACCAAGATAGTTCGGAGCAGGTAGCTGGAGCAACATGTTACAGCATATCAGCAGATTGTATACGGACGATACTGACTACAAGAGAACGGCATTAGCAAAATAGCACTAGCCCAAACCATAACTTAGCAAAACAACACTCCTTAAGAAGGTAGGCTTGTTGAAATATATCCTCTCGTAGGCCTCAGATACCATCTAAGCTGTTCACTAACCAACTGGGCAAATGTATATGGCATATATTTTTTTTGGGTTAGTTATTATGTTAGGAACCAATAACCAACAAAAGTAAGAAAGGAGACTACTGAACATCCCAGTACCCGATTACTAAAGGCCCAAACCCCAAACACCCCCAAAATCCCCAAATCAAACCCTAGGAGACTACTGAACCTCCTAGTACCCTAAAGGCCTAAACCCTAAACACGCCCAAATCCCCAAATCAAACCCTAGGAGACTACTGTACTTTTTTGGGGTTAGTTATTCTATTAGGAACCAATAACCAACAAGAGTCAGAAAGGATACCCCTAAACCCTAAACCCTAAGCCCTACTGAACATCCTAGTCATCCTCAGAGGCAAAGCTGGGCTTCCCTGCGCTAGGGGAGGAGGCTCCCTCTTGACGGAGCCGTCTGGATGCCGATACCTCTCCCATCTGGGGGTTTCCGAAAAGCCGGGCGCGGATTTAAGACGTACCTTGGTTTTAATCAAAAACACAGAGGTTTCTGGTGTTTAAGGCCGATTTGTTTCCGGAATCGGGTGTTTACCACAAGATCAGTTGGTTAGGCTGAAATCTGTACAGCAGGCCCCACGCCCGGCACAGGTGTGTTGGGTAAGTCTTAAGTGCCGAGTCATTCTGTTGGAGAAATGTGCCAACCGCCCATGGGCGTCTTAAATATTCGGCCGTGTTTAGGAGCCGAGCAAAAAGCTATTTCGTAGGATTTTAATAGAAAAGCAACAGGACGGCTTTCTCGGAGCGGAACCTGTGTGGAGTCTGTAAGGAACCCCCAGTAATGTGGGAAACACAAGAAAATCAGGACTTTATAGACACTCAAAGGGAAAAGATGGGTGTCTTGAATCCCACGCCCGCCTCCGAAAATAGTTTTTTTTTAGGGCTTCGGGTTTAGGGCTTAGGGTTTAGGGTTTATGGTTTAGGGTACCCTAAATAGTAGGGCCCTTAGTATAAGGACCCCCAAATAAGGTACCCTCCTCTTTTCGGAAAGTCTCATCTGCTTCTCTGGGGTTAGGATATTTTAGCGTTTAGGGGCATGCAGGAGGAAGGGTTTACAGTTCAGGGGCCTTCACCGTTGTTTTTTCTGCTTCTCCAGGGTTACGGTTTAGGCGCCTTTAGTGCTCCAGGTTGGTTGGAAGGGCATAGGAACAGGCTTCATTTTGATGCTACATTCATCCGCGTCTCTGCAGTTCGGGCTTGAGGTTTCGGGACCTATACTGTGAGGGATCATAGGACTTCGGTGTCGCTGCCTCGTCTGCTTCCCTTGGCCAACTCGGCTCGAAGCGCGTTGTACCGTGAATGCCGATGGCAATCTCCGGCTCAAGCTCTCCAGCCGAAACCCTGAAAACTGCAACGGAGATTGAGCCCCCACATCCCAAACGCCGGAGCAGTCACCGCGAACGGAATCAGAAGCAAGTTTCCTGCAAACCGTCCTCTGAAGGCTCTTCCGTAACTTCTTGAAACTGTCTATCTTGGGGCAGTGGCATAAGCACTTGGCCCTGCGGCGGCGCGCCATAGGGGTTTTTGACCTGCCAAGGAAAAGCACACTCATGGCGAGTTGGAGGGACTTCAGCCATCACGGTCATACTCTATTCCAGCCGCCACCAGCGTCGGCATTTCAACCACCAGCACCAGCACTGCCCAGCACCATCATCGGCATCATCCTCCTGATCCTGATTGCAAAGCAACACAAACCAAAGCTCCGAGGGATCAAGTTGCCCAAACTGAACCCCTGCTTGGGATTTAGACTTTCGGGTTCGGGTTCAGCGAAGCTCCCAAAACCACTATGGGGGACGGGACCCCCTCTTCAGAAAAGGCAACTTCAGGCGTAAAATAAAGCCCGGCTCCGATCCAAAAGAACCCCAAAGCCTAGACACCTAAGAATGCTAAACGAGGCCCTAAACCCTAAACCCAAGCCCCAAAACCCTAAACCCTAAAACCCTAAACCCTAAAACCCTAAAACCCTAAACCCTAAACCCTAAAACCCCAAACCCTAAAACCCTAAACCCAAAACCGTTCGAGCTTTCAAGAGCTCCAAGCACGCGGCCGGATCGTAGAAGATCGACCTTACTGGCTTTGAAGTTGGGCAGGGCTCGAAGGTCCAGGGTTTAGGTTTTGGGTTTAAGGGTTTAGGGGTTAGGGTTTAGGGCTTGAAGGTCCAGGGTTGAGGGTTTAGACCTTAGAGTTTGAGGCTTAGAGTTTAGCGTTTAGACGATAGAGTTTAAGGCTTAGAGTTTAGGATCTGGAGTTTGGAGTTCAGAGTTTAGGCTTCAGAGTTTGGGCATGTGCGCGTATATAACTTAATATGTGCTTGCTTATAAGGGGGGCTTTGGTGTGCTTCGACGAGCCTTTATCTGTTCAGCTAGCTTGTGGTTCCAAGCCCATCTTAGGCGTTAGGTTTGGGGAGTGTTTTCAAAGGTTGTTGACTTGTTAGGGCTTCAAAGTTAAAGGGTCTGTGTCAGACCCTCGAACGCATCCAACCCCTTACATCCTCAACGACATGAGCCGCCTAAGACCTGTAAACTTTGTGAACTATAGTACCTTAGCCCTAAATCCTAAACCTCCAAACCCTTAACTATTAACCCTCAACCCTAAACCCAAAACCCAAAACCCCTAAACCCTATACCCCAAACCCTCAAACCTAAACCCTAAACCTTCAAACCCGAAACCCCAAACCCTCAAACCCTAAACCCCAAATCCCTGAACCCTAAACCCCCAAAAACCCCCGAACCGTCCACCCAAAACCCTAAACCCTAAACCCCGTCAGCCCTGATCCCAGGAAATCTCGGTTCCCCTACGCTTTTCGGTGGACTTTCAGCTCGTCGAAGTCCACGTAGAACTGGTCTCCTGGCTGTCGCGGGAGGTGCTTAGGGCGTTCCTTTAAAGGGTTCCTGAAAGGGTTCTATAAGGGTTCAGGGTGTAGGGGCCTTAAGACTTAGAATAGGGTTTTGGGGGGTTGAAACCACCAAAATAGTATAGGTAACTAATTTAGGCCCCTTTTCTTAAGGTTTAAGGTTTAGGGAAGCCTCCACCTGAGATCCGAAAGCCCAAGACCAGCAACGGCTCCGAATGTCGCCTTGGCCCCCCGAGCCAGGGCTCTGCACAAAATGCCATGCACGCCGTATGGACACCCTGCAAAGCCAAGAAATCACGAGGCTGGAACCCCGCACAAACCTGCAAGCTCGAAACCTACACGCAAAACCCGGAAACCCTCCCTTTAGGGTTTAGGCTTGCTGGGTTCAAGGTGCCTTTCTACCCTCAGCTTCTGCAGCCCGCCAAGATGGACGAGCCATTATGTTGGCTGGCCCTGGTCAAAGCCCTAATTCCGATGTTCAACTCGCAAAAGTATCCCTGTTCGTGCTTATATACTTTTAACATGCTAGGATGCACACCAAAACCTTTTCCAATATTTCCTACAATGTAAATTCGAATCATCCCTAAGGTATCCTGACCCGTGCAATTAAAAAACAACCTAAACCCTAAACCCTAAACCTTAAACTCATGGATCTAGATGATCAGAGTCCGAACCCACCGGCTCACCTAAGTTGTCTTCGAACCGCTTCTGCGTGTTCTGCTCCACCTGAGGAGATTGCTTCTCTATATCAGGGAGATCTACTATAGAGGCCTTAATGATTAGAAGAGGGTTTTGAAGTATACTATTATACTAAGATATAATAAGGAACCTCCACAACAGTATTGGCTATTATTTAGGCCTCTATGTTGCTAAGACAGGGGCCTTAGCACTCAGAAGGAGGTTCGGGTTTAGGGTTTAGGGTTTAGGGCTTACAGGCTTTAGGGTACAGGGTTTAGGGTTTTTTGTTGAGGGGGGGGGGCGGGGTTGTGAGGTTTTGTCATGGTGTTACATGCTTTTGTAGGGGGTTGTGTATTGTAGGGGGCTTGGGGACATGTGATCGTACAACCATATCGGCACGATTAGGGGATATTATTGAAATGGAAGGCACATTCAAGCACGGAAATCACAAGGAACGGCACTGTTGACAGCAGGAAAGAGCTTCAAATATGCAGCCCCCGAAACCCCATGAGCGCTAGACAATCAACTCACAACCGTAGATGCCAACAACCTGAACCCGAGAGTTCGACTTCTTCGACTCTCTACCAAACTGAACCCGAGCTCACTGCGTGATTCTTGCAGAACCCCTTTGATCTCCAAATCAGAACCTCCTTGAACTCCCAAGGCTCGGTGCCAAGGCTCTACCAAGGCTCTACCCACAGGCCCCATAGTAGTTCCTTTTTTGGGGTTCATATTTAGAATCCTATAAGGTAATCCCCAAAAAAGAACTACTACGGGGCCTATGGGTACAACCTCAAGCTGGACATGTGAGCATCCCAGACTCTGAACCCCAACAGTAGCGAGCTCGGCACCGTACGCACCAAGCCTCACCGTAGTTAAAGCCCTCAGCTCTTAAGCCCAAGCCTTGCGCGCGTCGCCTCCCAAACCCCACCCCACATCCTAAACTCTAGATCCTTAATCATAAAAAGAATAAGCACTAGACTCCTTCACCATAAGCCCTGTTAGTGGGTTTAGGGTTTAGGATTGAAGGGCTAGGAGTGAACCCGGAAATCCTAGGTTCCCATAGATACGCCCCCCCAGCCCAAAGCCATAAGTCCTTTAATCAGGGAGTTGCGTCGCTGTGCTGCTTCAGCAGTTTGACGACAAACAAACAACTGCACAACAAACCTGACAAAAAACACCCAACGAAACCTGACAAAAACCCAACAAAACCTGACAAAAACCCAACACAACCTGAAATTGTCCCACTTTTCGGGTCTGCCCCTTGAGTATGCAAAGAGTACCGTCTTTGAGAGGCGCGACACGGAAATCAAAGATGTAAGGCCGGGAACCTGATCCTTCAGCCGGCCGAACGTCGCAACCTCGCGTTCCATCTTGTCCTTCTTCCTCGCTCCGCTTCCGAGGTTTTTTTTGGGGGGGTTTAGGGTTTAGGGTTTAAGTCTTTTTTTAAGGGCTTTCCGGCTTCAGGGTCTTAGGGGCTCTGGGATTTAGGGTTTAGGGTTTGGGAGCTTTTTGGGGGCTTTGGGGTTTAGGGTTTAGGAGGCTTTTTGGGGGCGGGGTTTAGGGTTTAAGTTTAGGGGGCTTTTTGGGTGCTTTTCTGGAGGGCTTTTGGGGGCTTCTGGGCTTTTCCCTGACAGCTGTCATGTGGAGCCTGAGTCTCAGTAGAGATCTGCCAGGAAATCCGAAACCCCGAAAACCCCAAACCCTAAACTCGGAAATCCTAAGCCGAATCACCCTAAACTGGGCTTTTTGCATATAGTAGTTACTTAAACTGACTAAATCCCTTAACAAGCACCCAATAAATCCCAGCGAGGGGGAAACGACCTCAAACACAAACACCAAAAAGCTCGGGCTTCTCAAGAAAGGCTGACCTTCTCTCGCTCTTGCTACGAGGCTGAGGGTTAGGGTTTAGGGCTTAGGGTTTAGGGTTTAGGGTCGGATGTAGGGATTTTGGGTCTCTTAGGCTGATCTTTGAGGGCTCTGGGTTTGCGGCTTTCAGGATTTCAGGCTAAGCCCAAAGCCCTAAACCCTAAACCCCTACACCCTGAACCCTAAATCCTAATCCCTAAACCCTTTCAGGTTCCAATGCCTCCTACTGTCGTAAACGTCCGGCCATAGGCGCGGACCCGATAACTTCAACTTCGCCTTTGAGTCTTACGGTTGATGACAAGTCCCTAAACCCTAAACCCTAAACCCTAAACCCCTAAACCCTAAACCCTAAACCCCAAACCCTGGGTTATTGGGACTTAGGGTTTAGGGTTTCGGGTTACATTGGGACTTAGGGTTGAGGGCAAGGTGCTATTGGGACTTGGGGCTTCGGGCTTAGTGGGACTTAGAGTTTAGGTTTAGGGCTTAGGGCTATTTCAGGACTTCGGGCTTAGGGTTATATTGGGACTTAGGGTTTAGGGTTTAGGGTTATTGGGCCGTAGGGTTGATGATATAAATCCTGAATTACCCAGAATATGGAATATACCATACTTCTCATAGTTTAGGGTCCTCGAGGTAATGCAGGATTTATATCGTGAACTGTAGGATTTTGGAGGGCCACCCTCCATACGGGCGGGGGCACACAGGTCTCGGGTCTGAGGACACGGGATCGAACGTTTTTGAGTCTGAGGGTTTTAAGGGTTTTCGGCTTCGGATTTCAAGGTTTGGGGCACTAAGATGTCAGGGCACCATTTCGTCAGCTTTCCTTTCTTCTCGAGCTCCTGCGGCCGATAATGATATGCAGCTTAGGCATGGAAAAGAGTTGCTTGCTGTTGTGGGTCTAGGGCTTAAGGGCTTGTTTGACTACAAACAGAACACAGAATCTCCGCATAAGCCGTTACAGTTTGGTCTCAGTTCCTGCAGGTTGGTTGTGTGCAAGGCCTTGTCAGGTAGTGATCTCCGACTCTGAAATCGAAACCATGTAGCTAAGAACAAGGCCATGCGAAGCCAACAAACGCAGGCCCCGAGCCTCACGACGGTGAACACACTGACTCTAAACTCCAGGCATGGGTTAAGGGTTTACCAGTAGGCTCTAGGGATGGCTTGCAAGGGCTGACAGCAGCCGAAGCCAGACCCAATAAGGGAAACGGTTGGTCTACTTCCAGAAGCTCTAACCAAACGGTCCAAGTACCCAAGCACTGGTGTTTTAGATGCCAAGAACCATGCGGGTACTTGGACCCTCTGGGAAACCCTCAATCATGAAGCGTAATCAGAAACATATAGTTCCAATGCAGTAGCAATAAAGCTCTTGTCACTGTTAGTAATCCAGATCCGCAGAAGGATTCTGCTTCCGGATAAAGACACCTCTGAAAACTGGTATGTGGGAAGACGTGTGTCCAATATAAGTGCCTGAAAAACATACATTAGAGGGCTTGAGGCTATATGATACTGCAACCATGCAAGACAAATGAGACTAAAGGGAAACAGGGCTTCTAACTCTAGGTTGCCCAGTAGCCCCTTAATAATGAGGGCACCCTTTTCCCTATTTTTAGCTTTTAATAATGGAACCTAAAAAGAAAAGGTGAAAAAGGGTACTACCACGGAACCTAGAACTATCCAGACCTCTGTATTGGGTGCTGCTGGGCGCCAACAAATGCGCAGGGCCGTTTCGAACTCGAGGCAAAGCTTGAGGGCTATCAGGGCGTAGCTGTAACGGCAACCTCAGACATCATAAACATCTGAACCCAAAGCCCTGCAAACCTTAAGTCTCTAGGTTCTGTACCATTGAGAGCTTCTGTCCTGCCTCTGCAAGGGATGAAAGAATGGGCTCACATTTCGGTGTCGGAGACTATACAAAACCGAAAACCTGCTTGGAGGTATGGGTAGCTATGGGTAACTATAGTTATACGTTATAAGTTATAAGCCATATTCGGGGGACTTATAACCCTACTTAGAACTACCCATGAACCTCCAAGTATGCCTGCAAGTCCAGCATCCTTAAGACTCAAACCCCAAGTCCCAAATCCCAAAGAAGACGGAAAACCCTGCAAGCCCACTTGCATCCCAGGAATTCTCAGATTGGTGCAAGTCAGATTCCCGAAGCCAGGGCACATTTATGGTATGCCCTGTGGCAACCCCGAGCACGAAACCCCAAGAACGCCATGTAAGACCCCTTTGAAGCCGTGACGAAAAATGGATAAGACCCCTGTAAAGCCCTTGTTGTGCTTGTTGTGGGCCCTAAACGCAAAACCCTAAAGCCTGAACCCAAAACCCTAAAGCCTAAAGCCTAAACCTCTAAACCCCTAAACCCTAAATGCTGAATCCCACAACCTTCCTGAAGGCCCCCAAAGCTAGGCCCTGAACCCCCCAAACTCCGAAAACCCAAAAACAACACAAAACCCTAAAACCCGAAAGCCCGGCAGGGTTTGCGTCCTTGAGCTCTCATACCCTACAAACACTCAAAGGCAAGCCCTAAACCCTAAACCCTAAAAAGCTTATAGCCAAACTCTAAACCCTAAACCCTGAAACCTTACAAACCGCGTCCTTGAACTCGGTGATCTCCGCCTGGACATGGGAGGTGTCTTTCTCCAGCATCTTTGCTTCAAACCGCCTCGAAAGCAAAGGCAGATCGAGTTGATGCAGCGCTTGTATGCGCTTGTGGGCTTTAGGGCCCCTAAACCCTAAACCCTAAACCCCGCGTTTGGGGCGTTCGGCTTCGGGGTGGCTTGGAATTGAAGCTGCAAGGACTCTCCAGGTAACAGTACATGTGAGTCCAGCAACTGACGCATGCAGAGTCGAAGCAGAACAAAAGACTTAGTTGCAAGTTGCTAGGGCCGTACAGTGAAAACTCGTATCCCTACACGCCTTCGAGAAAGCACAACATGGCCGCATGAGCGCATGAAGCTCCGAACAACTCTGACCCAAAGGCCATAAACACTGAAGCCCGAATAAGTACAGAATTCCAAAATTCCGAAGAAACTCTTACAGTTCCTCAATCACAACCCGCCCTGGGCTTCGGTTCTCTGGGCCAGCAGCTTCTTGCGATTCTTCGCGCGGTTCTCGCGCAGTCGCTGCTTGGCCTGGAAAGCTGGGTCTTTAGACGCTAGCTGAGGTACGGCTGATGATATAAATCCTGCATGACCCATAATAATTAAGGAATATACCAGAATTCCCATATAGGTTAGGGTCCTCAAGGTATTGCAGGATGCATATCATCAACAGTAGTGACATTGACACTTTGCAGGGCCTTGTCGGGGCTTAAGTTTTACGGCTTAGCGCAGGGATGCGCAAGGTGTTCCACGGGTACCCATAAGGGTTTCGTTTCTTTTGGGGTGCCTCCGGGTTTTCAGTCTTGAGTTCGTCCCCTTTCGAATCTGGAGATTTGGGATTGGGATTGCGATATTGAGGATGTAGGGACCTATTCAGGATGGCGTTGCCGAAGGTCCATAGAGCTTTGCAGGGTGTTGGAAGTTTCACCCTGTTTGCCCGGTGCAAATACCCTTATACGGTCTTGAAAGCTGTGTTTGTGGCTAGATTGTTTCTGGAAGTGTACCGCCGGCTTCATGAAGTTGGCATTCTCCAGAGTTTGCTTAAGGGCAGGAGGACAGTGAGTTTCGAACTTCCTAGAGGTTGCCATAGCTGGTCTTCCGGGGAGTAAACTCCTTCAATGGGCTGTGCATTGCAGGGACTGGTTGGCTTGCGGATGCTGGGAATCGATCCTGGCATGACTGAGCTTCTCGGGCTTCGGAGATTCGACTTCGAGACCGGGAGTTTGACGCCCTGCCCGTCATAGCGGCTACTGTTTGCTATGGTAAGTATTCCTGAGTCTTGGTAGATCTGCTACATAGGTTCATGCTGATAAGTGTCGGTGATGTTCTTCCTGCTCCCTCTGGCGATAGTGTGTTGTGCTTGTTGGTTCGTTAGTTATGGATGCGTTGCATGACTGCATGACTTTGAAGTTGATCAAAACTCGGAAACAAGCAGAAGCAACACCGCAGCGACATAGATGCATTCCCCCATCTGTAGGGGAGCATATACAACGACACCCCACCCCAACGTCCCCCGACTGCGCCTTCTTACGATCTGCTTCTGCGGGGTGCAAGATCTTCTTGCCGCCTCCATGGATCGTCGAATGACGGGCCCGGGCTTGGGGAGTGTTGGCTTGGAGGGCCTTCAGATCGGTTCAAGGCAGGTAAGGGTTGGGGCTTAAAGGTTACGAGGTGCTAGGCGTTCGCAATTCCGGCATTAGGAATGTGGCGGGGAATGTTCGAGGGCCTTCGGGTCTTGCAGCATCCGAAAAGTTGAGCTTACGAGTGGGGGTTGGCTGGTGGAATGCAGTACGCCTGAAATGGTCTGGATGATTCGAAGAGGCTTGGGAGTTCAACAAAGTCCACAAAGACTCAGCTTTCAGCCGGCCTGGATCTAAGGCATGTGGTGAAAATGAAACTCGCAAACTGAACGAACAAGACTGCGAGCTTTCGGTGACGTGCACCAAAGGTTTGCCATATGCCATTGCTGTGATAACATCATGAAGAAGCCGGAGGCTGCAGGCTTTGAGCAGTCATGGTTCGACCAGCACCTACCATCCTATCGCTGGCGCTCTTGAGGTCACACTCACTCACTTATAGTCTTATTATCATGGCTTTTAGGACCGCCGGCCTTGCTTGTAGCTATATCCCGAATCTTACGAAACGTCTTTAAGGCCTGCTTCCCCTTAGCTTAGGATTCACGGCACCTGAAGCCCCAAACCCGGGATTCTCCCACGCTTGCCTGCGTCATGGAGCACCGCCTTCTTTGACCTTCCATGATAGGTCTTCTCCGGTCTTGGGACTCGCCACGCATCTCACTTCAACGTGCATACTCAAAGCCTGTATATGCGCCTGAGCTCCTGTCATGGTGCGGAACAGATGTGGACATCTTAAGAAGTGAAGACAAAGGCAAAGGGCCATGTACCCTATTCTGGGGTCCTTATAATAAGGATTCTACTATTTAGGGTAATATAAACCGACGGCAAAGCCATGCCGGCAGGACTTGCCCATCTCTCAAGCAATCGGCGGCTCCTGCGCGGTCTCTTGGACGGGTCGGGCTTTTGCCGGTGGTGGGCTTCAGGGTCCAAGGGACTTCAGGCTTGGAAGAGAGGGTTTAGGGTTTAGGGTTTAGGGCTTCTGCAAAGCCTATGACACCACTGAACCCCAAATGCTAAGATACCCCGAGCCAGTTTTCAATCGACTGAAGGGACTTCGTGTGTAGATAGAACCCCACTCTGGTACAGCTTTCTGTCCCTGAGCCCTTCAATCCCTCAACACAGCTGCTTTGGACCGGAAAACCGTAGCCAGGAGCCCCAAGCCGAAAACCGACCGAAATCAAAAACCCTAAGCCGTGGAAGAACGAATAACATGGACGTAGCAAGCAGTCTGAAGAAGAAACTCCAAGGGGCCTCAATAAATACCTACCTATACCATTTTGGGGGTTCCTTATTAAAATTATAATATAATGGGCCCCAAAACCCTATTCTAATTTTTAGGGCCCCTACAATATAAAGAGTGTATAAGGCCACTAGGGGGCGGTGAGTGCTCCAGTCCTGCGAAAGCCGACCCGGAATCTCAGAGAAACATCGCCAAGGGGCGCTGTCTTTGCTTTTTGCTCTCGGAATTTTGATGAACGCTTACATAGGGTTTTATAGGTCTGAGGCTTAGGGCTTCAGGGTTAGGAAAGGGTACCCTAAACCCTAAACCCTATAAGGCGAGGGTCTGCAGTGGTGAAACGTAGGGCTCAGACTTCCTGACGAGTTGGGAACCCCGGGTCGTTTATCGGATCTTCGAAGTCTAATGTACGGGCCTCAAGAATTAGAATAAGGTTGTGGTGTTCCTTTACAGGGTTCCATAAAGGGGCTTCTATAAGGGCTACTATAAGGGTTTAGGGTCTAGGGGCCTGAATGATTAGAATAGGGTTCTGGGGTTTAGTATACTAGAGTCATAATAAGGAGCCCCCCCCAAAATACTACAGGTAATTGTTTAGGCCTCTATATTAGGTAGGGGGTCTGTGGACTTTCTGAACTACTTATGCCGCTTCTATGCTTGAGACCTGCATGACTGGCAGCCATGGCCACATCCCAGAAGTTCAATTTGATGCCTAAGGGTTCTTGGGTTTATGGGTTTATGGGATTATGGGTTTGTGGGATTACTTGGGAGTTCATGGGTAGTTATAAGTGGGGTTATCATTAGGGTAGCTGTGGTTATTGCCCAAGTTTAAAGGACTATATAACCCTACTTATAACTGCCCATGAACCTCCAAGTAGTTCTGAGTCCATACACTCGGGGCGTGCATATACATGGCTCCAGGTATGGGTGTGCCAGCCGTTGTGCTTGCGCATGTGTTCAGCGCTGTAAACATAAGGCTTTCCGGAAAGCCCCGTATACCCTTATCACGGAAAACACATCAGATCACAATTCAAGAAACTCCAGAGTGAACCCCAGAAAGTTGGAACATGTCTTAAGGATGATTCGTGCTGGTATTGCCTACACTATGCCTGAAGGACAGAGGATATTCAACTTCTACTTTACGATTTGACCTATATTCCCGAAGTAACGCGAATTGGGATATGTGGCTGTAGACCCTAAGTGGACCCTGAAGACCTCCTCATTCCCCCATGCGCGGGCCTAGCACAACTGCTTGCGATCTTCCCCAACTTGTGAACGCAAGGGCATCTTCATAGTCACAAGTTGCTGCAGAGTTCAGCTATTGGTGGATGTTGATTTCTGTGGAACTGACGACAGTAACCCCGAACCCTACATCTAAGACACTGACACCAGGCATGATAAGGATGTGCTTTCGGATTTCAGGATTAAGGCTTTAGGCTCAGTCAAATTATAAGCAAAATACAATCATATACTATACTAATACTGTATACACTAATTAAACAAACACAATATCTAAACAATCATAAACTGTAATAGCTAGGATTCAGCGGCTGTTACGGGTGGCCATTCTTCATCTAACTTGAAGATCGCGCCTCTGCAGTTGCTTCAAGGTTCGGACAACCCTAAACCCTAATGTAGGGGCCTTATCAATAATTTTAATAGGGTTTGGGGCCCATTACACTTATATTAAGGAACACCCAAAATAATATAGGTACCCAAAATAGTATAGGTAATTGTTTAGGCCCCTATATTGAATGCATAATGCCTGCCCAGTGTGGGGAGGTGCCTGCATGTCACGCCTTTTTTAGATCGTCTGCCTCGCTCCAGCTCTGCCGGGATCGCTCCCGGCTACGGAGCCGCCACAATGTAAGAGAAGATATGATACCCTAACCCCTAAACCTTTAAGACATGTGCAGATGCTGGGCTTGTGCTAGGGGTTTTAGGGTTATGGGGAGGGAGTCTATTTTCTAGCAAATCGGGCCGGCACGAGCAGGCTGACATAGCTCGAAGTCGAGATGCGTGTTTTGAAGACTTCTGTCACGGCCTCATGGTCGCTCTTGTGTTGAAGTGCCTATTTCTTCAAAGACAGCCGCTTGATTTCCTCAGCCATGCAGCCGTTCGCCGCCTTCGGAACACTGATGGGCACCTGGCTGCAAGTCAAAAGAAGCCCGCTGAAATACCAAAACTTAGTAGTTCATTGCGTTCATTCACCCCCCCCCCCCCCCCAAACTCAAGGAGCACACCAGCCAAGAATCAGGCAAGAGTCAGCCGCGACACTCTATACTCTCAGCATGCCACGGCCTTGCCCATCAGGTTCACGGCTTCCAGCGTGTAGGTCTGCGTGTCGACCTCAACAGGTAAGGCTCAAATCGTTAATCCTCATTCCTCAATTCTACTGCTAATGATATCAATCCTGCATTACCTAAAGGACCCTA
>CAJNDV010019635.1:45802-64563 GCA_905221635.1 Symbiodinium sp. CCMP2456 | reverse complement strand
GAATGACAGCGTGCCCCCAACCGAGGAAGACGAGAAGATCGGCTTCTACGGAAAAGAGGACCACGAGTACAACAACGGCTGGCGCTGGGCAGTCTCCTGGTCATTGGCCACGGTGTTCTTCGCGGCGCACGTGGGCTTGCAGCGGGCAGGCATCATCCAGGGCCCCTACAGCGAGAAGGACAGCGAGGTGCAAAAGATCGAGGCGTAAGCGATGTGCAACAGCCTGAAGGGCCTGATGTGCCAACCACGACGGTGCTCGCAGTCTGTGGTGTGATTTACCTCTTGCAGTTTGGCGAGGGCGCCGCAGGCGGCTTTTTTCCCACGGAGGGTCAAAGGTGGAGCTTAAAGACTTTCCTGTAACCTTTGCAAGAGCTGGCAACCCGTGCGGTCCGCTGTGCGGTAACTGTGCGAGGCTGTTCAGAGCTCGTTGTCAGTACCTGTTGAGGCTGAGGTCCTGTCAAGCAGACCGCTGTACCATTGTCTTATCAACAAATCCAGAACTGCTATGCAACCTGGAGAATGCCCCCGTGCTCGGAGCTTATCCGGATATGCGCAGACCTCTGCAGACCGACTGAATCGACTGCGACGAAGAAAGGATATGTGACCTTCCAGTCGATTGTGAAAGCGAGAGTCTTTGTTTTTTGGTGTGTTTCGGGCCGTGATGCCTCAATAGCAGGGAGGTGTTCTGTGGGCACGGCTTCATTTGAAATTCAAGACGTGCACCCCAAACCCTTCCACCCCTTCAACTATGGATCCCAATTCCTCAGAAGCACTGCTGAGATATGGACAGCCGACACATCGCACTTGTCGGTTCCGCACATCGGCTTCGTGGACAGAGTGTCGGCCTCAGTGACAAAGGGTCTGCTTGGAGTTACACAAGCTGCAGCCACAAGCCCTTGGTTGAAGCATGTATATACATATTACATATACAAGTATATACAAGTATATACACGTATACATGTAGTAGTCGTCGTAGTAGTAGTAGTAGTAGTAGTAGCAGCTGGTGACTTTGGAGCAAATGTTTGTTCTTCATGCAAAGGCGTGGGCAAGATGAGGATCCGCCCTTCTGGGTGCCATGTGCCGCACGCTCTGCGCAGTTGAAAACATGAGCTTGAGCAGGCGAGTTTCAATGAGCAGGACCCCGTCAACTGACGAAGCCATTGTGCATCCAGTTTCGAAGTCATCTTGTTGCTCGATGTCCAAGCTTCGTTCATGAGTTCGAACATGCAGCATGCAATCTAGCGACTTGCATTCGGTTAGCGGCGCGTTCGTCGCAACTCAATTTGCCTTTGGATCAAGGTGACTCAGGCACGGTCGCCTTGCGTGATGGAGCAGCAGGTGGCTACCCGAGTCCGTGAGGTACTGGGCATCTTTCGGGAAGGCCTCTATGAAAATCAGCTGAAGAGGCTTTATGGCAGCAGATATGGCGAAGCTCTCGATGTCAGGTCCCTGGGCTATAGCTCTCTCACAGATTGGATCTTCAAGAAGAGCCCTTGGCTTAAACGGAGCGAAGGCATTCTCTGCTTGGTGAAGCCTCCTGATTTGGTGTGCTCCAAGCAGGAGCTTCTACGGAAACATAGGGGCACCTTCCGTTTCTGCTGTGGTAGGTGCTATAGCATTCAGCGAGCTGTGCCTGGCTGTGCGTGCAAGCGTGGCCACGGAGCATCCGAAGCAGCACGGCAGCTGGTGTACGAGCCCCCAGCCGACGAAAGTGCCGAAGTTACTGTGATCCGCAAGCCTGGAGAATATGTCAGCGGTTGCGTCCATGTCTTCTCGGGGAAGCGCTGCAGGCAGCAGTGCCCATATGCACACAGCGAGATAGAGTTGGATGTGTGGAATGTGCTTCGAAGCGGAATTGCCAGTGAAGAGTTGGTGATGGAGCCACAGTTCCTCTTGGCGGACCAAGCTGCTTTCCGATGCCACTCTTGTGCCGATGTCTTTGCGACAGAGCAGGAGTTTGGTCAGCATTTGCAGTCGCAGCAGCATGTCGATTGCATGAACATGGAGCTTCAACAGATGTACGACTGGAAGAAGCGTCCACCACCTCAAAGGCACTCTTTGGGGCTGTGCAGTCGATTTCAGTCCTATCATCGGTGTCAAGCTGGGTCCACATGCAGCCACGCGCATTCAGAATCCGAGCTTTGCGAGTGGAGACAGCGTCATAAGCTTCTGGAGCGTCGATGCCTTATGTCCTCGCAGCAAGATTGTGCATATGATTTAGTTGTGCGGAGCCCGTTCACCGCTGTCTAGGAAGCAGACCCCCGTCACCCCCCTAGTATCCAAACTTCAGCTTGGCTTCTCCCAGATTGAGGTCGCCTGGAGCTTAGCTCTGCCAACGGACTGCAACCCTGGCGACGAGATCTTGCTTTCAAGTGGTTCTCGGCTTCTTGGCTAGGTAGTATAGCTAGGGGTACCCCTTAAACTGTACCCCTTCTGAACACTACTTTTGGCTCTCTTAAAAGGGACCTTATTGAGAGGGTCTATATCCCAAAGGGTCCCCCTAATCCTAGCTCACATTGGCGGAACGGCCCACCAACCCACCCCATTGCGGCGATTTAAGTTGTTTCGGGCTTGTTCTTCTGGGTTCGCGGTCCAAGCCCTGAAGCCTGAAGCCCCAAAGCTATGGAGACATTGAGCTCTAACGGTAAAGGCTCGAAACCCTAAACCCTAAACCCTAAACCCTAAACCCTAAACCCTAAGCTTCAACTTTGAGTCACTTTGAGCCCAAAAGCAAGAGCCCTGCGTTGCGCCGCCATTCAGGCCACGGGGCATCTTGCGAGTTTGGGGCCGCAATCGTCTCGACAAGCGCTATCCGCCTTGGATGCATCCAGGACCTGTTTGGCGGAGTTTTCTGTTGGCGGTTGAGGCAGGCTGAAGCGTCTTTTCTTTCCCTTTCTGCGAAGGCTCTCTTCTTTTCACCTGCAAGACACGGTCCAAACAACCAGTTGCAATCTCAGGCGCTCCAAGGGCTTCTTCGGGAAGACAACCCTGCAAGCGACAGCTTACTACACTGCGCAGCAGCATGCTCTGTGAGCCTTCCGGAAACCCCGGCGAAGCATACTTGGCATTGCGAGGTGGCAGGCGGACACTTGCGCAGAGCTTGTTTGCTTGACCCAACGAAGTCCTCTTGCTTTTGGCTTCAGCTGGAGAAGGACCCGGTCAAGTACCAAGAGCTGCAGATTGCTCAGCAGGTGAGCGAGCTTTCCTTGAACTTTGCCGTGGGGAGGTTTGGTCGCTTCGAGCAGTGGTTGATCCTTGATTTCGGAGGCCCGCCCTTTGTCATGAAGCGCTTCTCTGTGACGGTGGAGAATTACTGCCATGGCTCGCTTCTTAGCGAGGCCACACTGACAGAGTCGATCAGCCAGGAGCCCAAACGCTGGACATGGTGGACAAGGGTGCAAGGTCGTGAGGAGCCGTCGAGACTGATGCTGAAGCACAAACCCCCTGAGGCTTCTCTCGATTCCATATACTGCCAAGATAACGGCAGGCTCGAGTGGAACGATGTGAAAGAATATCAAATGAACCTTCATTGCTTTCTGAAGAAAGAAGAGGAGGCAGACACTGCAAAGCTTCACACGCTCTCTGGCGATTATGACCTCACGTTGTTGTTGTTGCCAGAGGCGGGCTGTTTGTAGCTTCTTCTTCTTCTTGCAGCTTGCAAGTCCTTACAGCCTTTTGTCCTTTGCCCAACTGCGCTGCAACCTGCAGGATGCAGCAGGTGCCACAGCTGTAATCGATCTCGGTGAGGGCGGAAAGCTTCGTGAAGGCCTGATGGGACGAGAAGGGTTCGGAAGAGGACAAGACATGAGAACAAATGTTGAGTTGCTTTAATGCGAAGGAAAGCATGTCATTCGCCAGGCAACTGAAACTAAGTTCCTGTTCCGGAACAAGACCCAAGAAACGCGAAATCTTGTTTTGAAAGGGGGCCAACTACTCCTGCGCGGCCGCTGCAACAAAGCTTGGTTAGCTTCCAGTGCTACAAGCAGGGATGTCTTCGAGGCTCCACCCGAAGTCTGTGTTTAGGCATGCTTGGATTTAGGGTTTGGGGCTTCGGTGCATCGTGCGCAGGTGCAGCTGCAGGTCCAAGAAGAGGAGACTCTGGCAGTGAAGTTGTGGCTGCAGCCGCAGGCTTTGCAGTGCCTCTGCAGACACCCGATTGCACGTGTGCATGTGCAGTTCCAGTTTGATCGCAGAGAGATAAGTTTCCAGCATGAAGTGGTGGACATCATGTCTCAGCGCGTGATGCACCGACTGGTGTTGCCCAACTTGGAGTGCTACCTGCCTCCCACCCAGTTCGAGCTGGATGCGATGCAGTCCGTCGCACGGCAGTTCACCGATTGGCACCTTCCGCCTCCGAATCCTGCACAGCTTGGGGTGATGAGCTTTGCACTTTGCGGTCTTCAATGCAGCTTGCCACCTTTGCTGGTTTACGGGCCCTGGGGCACGGGCAAGACACTGACGCTTGCGCATGCTGCCATCTGCGTTACAAGGTACTCGCAGCAGGCTCGGATTCTCATATGCACACTCACCAACTCAGCAGCAGATCTGTTTGTGGAGCGCTATCTGCGCAACGCTGACTCTCACTTGCGTATCACGGTGCTTCGCCTATGTGCAAATTCTCGAAGTGGGCGCATCTCTGACGCAGTGAGGCAGTGCTCTGCAAGCCTTGCCGACCTTTCCATTGACCAGCTTCTTGCTGCACAGATTGTCATCTGTACGTTGAGCTTGGCGAATGCCATCGCAAAGAGGATCACCGCTATTGAGGACCATTTCACGCACATCTTCGTGGACGAGGGTGGTCAGGCCAAGGAGCCTGAGACCTTGCAAGCAGTCGCCTGCGCCGGGCCGAGGACGTGTCTCATCATTGCAGGGGACCACAAGCAGATGCGCTGCCAGTCGTCCTCCAACTTTGCGCAGGAGGCAGGTCCTGACCTGCAGTCCTTGCTCCAACGCATGTTCCTGCTCTACCAGCGAAAAGAGGCGAAGACATTGCGGGTCTTGCTGAATGCGAACTACCGCTCACATCCTGACATTGTCAGCTTCGTCGGAAGGAACTTCTACGGCCAGGAGCTCAAGGCCGAAGCTCCGCCTTGGGTGAGAAAAAAAACCTGTGTCCCAGCCCTGCAGTTCCTACACGTTGAGGAGAAGGCAGAAGAGCTGGAGTATGAGCCTCACGGCTGCGCTAACATGGCAGAGGTCAGACAGGTGTTGGAAGTGGCCCAGAACATTTCTGAGAGCCTCCGTGCTGCGGATGTGGGCGTTATCTCCACCGAGCTGCCGCAAGTTTGGAGACTTCGCGAGCTCCGCGGTCGAAGAAGAGTGGATGTTCAGCGAATCTCGAATGTGCAGGGTCAGGAGTTCGATGTTGTCATCGTCTGCACGGTGGCGTCGCACTGCATGGACGCATCCCTGCAAAGCAGTTTCGGCTTCCTCAGCGACGAGGCCATGCTGAATGTTGCCCTGACACGAGCACGACGCTGTGTGATTGTCGCTCGGCAGGTTCTGGGAACTTGGGCCCGCCCTACTGTCTGATAGGCGCCCTAAAAGCCTAAACTGTCCTCAACAGTCCTGTAACGGCCCCAACCCCATACCCATGTGGTTTCAGGTCGTGGGAGATGCGAAGGCGCTCGGCTGCGCGGGATGCTGCGCTTCCTTGTGGAAGCGATTCATCGAAGCGGCTCAGAAGCTCGGGGGCTCGAGCTTTGATGTGGCGAGCATTGAAGCGGGCCCGGCTGGGGAACTTCAGGAGGACATCTTTGAGGACGAGGATGAGAACCTCCCTGATGACGAGATCTTGCTTCTGACCATGAGACAGGGCCTTGAAGAGAACATGGGAAACCTGGTCCGTCCGGAAGACCGCGGCAGGCAACTCGATCTCCAGCTTGAAGCGTTGGTCAGTGCCGGAAGAGCTTCTGCCCCTCGTGCGCCTCGGCGCCCGTGGCAGGCAAGGCCAGGTGCCACAGGGGGGCCCAGTGGCGGCCCCAACGTAACCGTCACGCCTTCGATCCAAAGCTTTGCCCACTCTTCTCATTCTCGCGTGTGCCCAGCCATTTGGGACATGTGGCCTTCAGAGGACCACATGCTTCGGATCGTGTTGATTGCTGAGAAGCCGGCGATGGCCAGAGCATGGGCAGCCGCCTGAGTACAGCCTCCAGTTTGGGACTAAGAATCCGTGCAAAAAACGAAGTTGTTGAGCTCAATTCCCCTGACTAAGGCAAGGGCACTGCACGAGGAGCCGGAGCTTGTGAAGCCTCGCGAGTTCGTGACGAGAGTGTATCACTTTGAGCGGGACTACAACGGCTCGCCTGCACGATGGTTCTTGGCTCAATTTTGGAGACCTGGGGCCACTGCTGACGTTGTATGCCGAAGAAGATCACTGGTTTTGCGAGGCTCCCTTTGCTTGGCTGAGGTGCGTGTCTTCGACGATCGGGCACTTTACCGAAACGCGAATGAGTGGTGGATTGGCCAGGACGAGCAAGGGCGCAGCCTCACCCGAGATGTTCACGCGGGAGCTGGTAGACGATTGTTTCAGGCAATGGGCAGCCATTCCCACCCCTATATTCATATCACAGGGCGATCTTTGATGCAGGCCAGTGCAGAAGAAGATGAGGGAGCAGCTGCGACAACTGTCGATGCTCGGCCGATGGCTGCCGTGGGGTCTTCCCAACAGCACAACCCATGCCCACATCTTAGGTGCAACAGCGACATGCTTGTCCTCGCCCTTGATGCGGATATGGAGGGCGAGTTCATCGCTCGCCAGGTTGCTCGCGTGTCTCGGCCTCTCATGAGGTCCTCGGCCGTGTGGAGGTTCCTTAGCTGAAGCGGCAAAGTGCAGCGACGCCCCAGTGCGAGTTTTTTTTATCCTTTCGATGTTCCGCGTGCAAGGTGTTGGTTCACTTCCCTTGGAAAGCCGCATCTCTTGCTCCTTGGGCTTGCTTCAGACAGGATTTGCTTAGGCGCAACGGCTGCCAGACAGCTTTGATGTTCTTGCAACAAAGGAAGGCGCTCAGCAACCTGAAGCCGCTCGATGAGGCTGTGGCGGATGCTTGTGAAGTTCGTCGACAAGTGGACTACAGGGGTGGACAGGCCCGATTACTAAAGTCTTGTTGCCCGGATTCAGAAGGGTGGCAGAGGCTTTGTGCAAGCATGCCAACTTAGTCGAGCGCTTTTCGTGAGGCTTGCACGCTGACCCTTTCGGCCTTCGTGGACAGACACCGGGAGCATTTGGCAGGAGCTCTGCCAAAGTTCAGTGCCTCGCGGCAAGAGCGTCGCGCCGCGAAAGAGGGCGAAGAGGATTTTGAGCCATCGCTCAGCTATGGCCCTGTGCAGACCCCAACCATCTTCCTTGCTCTTCATCATTTCGTGGTTGAGTCCTCGAAGAAGGCAGCGCAGGGGACCTGGCGCGTGAAGGTCTCTCTGTATTCTGAGTCGACCGGGGAGTTCGACTGCTACTCAGAGCCGCTGAAAAGCGAGGAGGATGCACGGAAACAGAAGAAAGTGATTGATATGGTCCTCAAGCAGAGGCCGTGTTTGGGGCTCGCACATCTCATCCCATCATGTTTTCCATGCAAAGTGCTTTTCTGAGCCGACCCCCTCAGGCGCCCAGAGCAGTCGGACCCACGCGAGGGACTTGAGGATTGCGAGGCATCGTCGGAAGAGAGCTCGCAGTTCTCCCCGTCAAAGGACCGAATGGCACCCCCAGCAGAGGCGGAGAGTGCAGAGGGCGCCGGGGCAGGGAAGAGCAAGGCCCAGAGTCCCATGGTTCCGAAGGATGCAGCCGAGCAAGAAACAGGTGCTGTGGTGAAGGCTGAGGCAACGCAGAGCGTGGCTGTCAAAGTGGAGCAGATCAGGAACGAGTTGGTTCCGGGTTTTGAGAGGCCAAAGCCTTTGAACTTCGTGGGCCTCATGAAGCTTGCGGCAGCCTATGGCTATGATCCACCCTACACGGAGCGCCTGGCACAGAATCTCTACGAAATGGGCTACATCAGCTATCCAAGGACGGAGTCGAGCCAGTACTCTGAGGACGAAGAGGCTGAGCTGGAGCACACCGTCAGGGACCTGGCAAGAGCACCTTTGCCGATGCTTCGGCGAGACGGCCTGAACGCGGGTGGAGACATTCAGGCGTATGCGAAGCGTCTGCTCGAAGATGATAAGCTGCAAAAGCCCCGCAAGGGCGTGGTGACAGGGGATCACGAACCTATCACACCCAGCCTGCAGTCAGATCATCTACTCCGACGCTTTTCCTTTGCGTTTGGAAGGCTGCAGCGTGAGGAGAATGCAGAGGAGAGGAAGGACACCATGACAGTGTACGACCTCATCTTGCGCTACTTTCTAGCATCGTTGTCTCCAGATTGTGTCATGCAGGCAAGGACCGTCACCCTGGCTTTCGTTGATGTCGAGATTCCTTTCAACGGCCAGTTCCGAGTGCAGCACAGGACTCAGCTGGACCAGGGATGGTTGGAGATTCTTCCCATAGATACAGCCCCCTTGCTGCTGGATGGTGATGTGCCGTATCTCTCGAAGGGTGCCCTTCTGACTCCTACCTCGGCGCAGCTAGACCACGAGCCCGCGGAACCTCCTCGGCCTCTCACCGTTGCACGTTTTCTCCACATGATGGAAGTGCATGGCATTGGCACCGACCCTCGCCCGGAGCTTTAGGCCCTTTAGGCGTTTAGGCTTCAGGCTACTTCTATGTTCGTGTCCGGCCGTGGCTGCACTGCCGCCAGTTTGAGAGCTTCCTTTCCCGTTCTCTGATCTCAGGATGCGTCGATTCCCAAGCATTTCGATGCTTGCGTGCATTTCTCATAGCTTTCATTTCTTTCGGAGTTTGGTGCGCCAGTCTTCAGTTGCTGTAGCCCGTGTTGCGCCTAAGGACAAGCTGGTGAAGCGGGGATACTTCCAAGTTTACAAAAAGCAGGTCGGCCAGGCATGAGCGAGGCCACCTGGGCCTGGCATGTCCTCCAAGACGAGTTTCATGCCGAGATGTTTCGGAATCCGGAATCTGCGAGTCCTCAGCTTACTGTCTCGGTGACCAACGTTGGGAAGGCGCTGGTGGCCTGGCTGTGGCGCCATCTGCCACATCTCGTGCAACCCTCGGTCCGGGCCGAGATCGAAGAGGAGACCCGTGCCGTGGCCTTCAGCGGCCGGTCGGCCTCAGATGTAAACAGCAGGCTGACCAGCCAGTTTCAACGTTGGTCTGCCTCCCTCTACTCCAAGCTCGAGGAAAGGCACGAGGAGTTCAAAGGCCATGAGCTGCTCAGACTCCTCCAGCCGCGTCGGAACGATGGGAAGACCGCAATGCTGAACGCCGCCTTGGCAGAGATCGCTGCCGTCGATCTCCGGGCCATGGAAGTCAGGCGCGCAGCCGCACTGCAGCAGCACTCTGCAAACTCACAGCCTGTTGACGAAGTGCGCACAGCGCAAACGGCACCCGCAGCGATGGACTTGCAGCATTGCCTGCTGCCGGACACGATGGTGCTTTCCAGAAACAGTGAGCCGGTGCCGGCAAGCTCCATTCAGGTCGGCGCCGTGCTGCTGACCATGCAGCATGCCGACGTTTCCAGGTGCAGAACCATGCAACGCCGCGAGCGCGACCTCGTTACGCTGACATATATGCTGGAAGGCAGCACAGCCATGAAGTCCGTCGTGATGACAACAGACCACTTCGTCCCGGTTTTGAGGTCCTTTCATATTTTGACATTCGGCAAGGCTTTTGCTTGTGTGCGAAGTTCTTTCTTCCTGCAGGAGCGGTGCGAGAGCCAGACGTCCACTGCCTGCGTGCGATGTGAGAGTCGGCGACAGGCAGGTCGTGACTGTAGGCTCGTTCTAAGTGCAGACTGCTGCCGAGCGCAACATGAGGTTGTTCACCCGGACTGCGCGGTTTGCCATAGTGCAGACGACGGAGCAGGCAGCGTCGGCTTAGCTTTTGCTTCTGATGGTGTTGGTGTCTAAGAGGTTGAGATTGCACGGCTCGGCGTTGGTGCCTTGTGCATCGGCGGCACGGCGCGTGAAAGGACGTGAGGCCCACGCAAGTGGTGCAGATCGAATTCGAGGCCCCGGCAACGATGCTGGTTGCGGGTCCTCAAGAGGCGAGGGCCTCAAAAGAAGGGCTCGTCCTAAAGAACATGACCGGAGCCACCAAAAGGAACGCATGTCATACACCGTCTCTACTATGTGCAACTCATTTACGTTGCTTCACACGAGCCCAGCTTCTTCAGCGGCATGGCATGGCTGAGAGAGACTCCAAGGACCTGCAGCCAAACGATTTCGTAGAAGTCCATGGCTGCGGGGAGGGCGGCCCCCGGAATCTGGACACTTCGGCTCCTTGTCACGAACTGCTTTCTCGTTGTTTCGGGTTCAGGGTTTAGGGTCTGTTTAGGGCCAGTTTAGGGTCTACGGTTTGAGGTTTCCCAAACTTCCTGCCAAACTACGCCGGGCTGATGCAATCCATGGCTTTTCTTGGGAAGCGGACCTTGAGACTGGAGTAATTTAGAGGTCGGAACAACTACCAACTACCAAAAGTATTCCTTTTTCGGGCTCTTGAATAAAATGGGCACATCAGTATGCCCCAACACCCTGCTCTAATTGTGAAGGCCCCTACGTCAAGGGGAGCTGAGGGATTTTTCAACATGATGCCCAGTGCTCAGCCACGAGTCAAACTTCGATTCGAAGCTTCTGTCCTACACCCCAAACTTAGAAAGCCTAGTAAGGATAGGAATAAACCCCTAAACCCTAAACCCTAATACACGCACTAGTAATGATCAGTCCTTTCCTTGAACCATCTCTCTCGGTTTTATCTTCAGGTAAAGATCTTGCACTTCAATCGCTTCGACAACTTCGCAGATGTCCAGACCTGAGTTTGAGGGCTCAGGGGGTTTAGGGTTTAGGGGTCAGGGCTTCTAAGATGTGGGGGTTCAGGGTTGTTTAGATTCAGTAATGTTTAGGGCTCAGGGGTTCTGGGGTTTAGGGGGTTTTAGGGTCAGGGGTTTAAGAGTATAGGGGTGGGTTTAGGTTACTGGGCTACCAGCCCTTCAAAGTAAACATCCACGTCATGGGACTACGAACCTTCACCATGCTGCCCCTGACAATGTCTAGGACATTTTCAGGTGGGTAGCTGCCGATCTAGGAGCCTTATAGAAGGTGTGTGTATATACCTTCTAGAAGCCTTATAGAAGCCCTCTATACCCTAAACTCCCCACCTGTAGTTTCCTTAGCAAAAAGGAGCACTACGTGGCGCCAAGATACAGATGACTAGATGATGTTGATGTCACTCGTAAGGCTCCTAGTTCAATCATGACAAAACACAGTGTGCTGTATGATCTTCAGGTGGGTCCTCTGAGTTTTACTACTCATTAAATTTGGAAAATCGTGGCTCATAAAGATTCACAAAGAAGTACACCAGTTGGAGTAGATTCATATTTACTAAGTAGAATGCCGGAGCATGCCGGAGCCGTGATCCGGCGTGGTTAATGGCAGCCTGAGTATGAATCGGACAGCTTGTGACGAAATTGGCTAATGCTCGGGTACTGCAATCCCAAGACTCATCCCTAAACCCTAAACCCTAATGATGCTAGAGGTACTGGTGGTACACCCAAAGTACCACAGAGTTAATGAGATCCGGCGGTGCCAGCAATATCAACTGCGCTCTAAGAGCCTTCATCGTCGTGTGAATCAGCCGAGAGAAGGGCCAGTCATGAAGGTTATCCTTAAAGCCTGAGACTAGAGGCCCTGACCCCTAAACCCTCTGTAAGCCCAAATTTCTATTGAGGTCAAGACTGGGCAAAAGAGGCGTTTAGGCTTTCGACAAGATCAGCTAAGGCTTTGCTGGGCTCCGAGGAGCTGCAGCCCTGCGTGGATGACCTCAGGCGGCCATGTGATATTATTTCGTATCATACAAGGTCATATCAGATTATATTATAGTGGATACATTGAATTATTAGCTAGTCTTGTGGAAAATGCTGGCACATTCATGTATATTGTACAGATGTACTGTTTCTGGCGTGGTGCTTGTCCGTTATATGAAACATGTTGGATACCATGCTTGATAGATGAGGCGAAACGGCTTCTCTGCCAGCATCCGGCTCGACGATGACCCTCCTCGTGGTTTGATGTTTGTCAGCAGCAATCTTAGCACTGTCACCGCGGGACCTGCTAGACGCTGATACTCCCCAACATGCGCTGAGGCTCGAACCTGGCAGCCGGAGTCCTGCGCGCACTCCGGCAGCGGAAGCAGGAAGCGCGCCCGCTCCGCGCAAGCTCCGTTGTGGTTTGCGGCCGCTACGAACACCTTGTCAGGGACTGTGCACGCCATTTCGAGGCTCCATGTCGCAGGACAATCTTCGTCAAAGAGGAGGAGTCGCTGGACGAATGGATGAATCAATGGCAAAGTAATCAGCTGGAAGTGTCGCAGCGATCGACGTTTATTCATGCTGCGGTGCCGGCAGATTCGCAAAGCGTCGCGGACTCGGAGTGATGCCCAGGCCCCGGAATGCACAAGAGATGCTATGTTTAAGCCGAAATGAGGTCACCGCACAGTCCGATTATGTCACCGACGGCACTTTGCAACGGCCACCCGCCACGACTTGGAGGAGGCGGTTCAGGTATGCTTAGGAAGATCTGATGCCAAACAGGCAAAGCAATTAGCTGGCTTCTCTGTCTTTCTTTATGAAGTCCGTGTACAGCACACATCCGTGGCCAACTCAGCACTCCTTGGCTGTATCCATGCGCCGGGAGGTTGAGAGACACGTGCTCTTGTCTCAAGAGATTGGTGCCGATTCGGCGTACGACCTGTTCGTTTGGGATAGTTGCACGGATGTACAGAATCCATCTTTGTTGATGCTCTGCAGGTAGTATCTATGCACCTGCACTGCACAATAAAGTTGGATTGGATTTTGTGTCGTGGCTTGTACCGGATGTTTGACAAATCGCGTACAGCTCTGGCCTGAGCTTTATTCTCGGTCACGTGCGCCTGCTGTTTCCCGCTCTTTGTTTTTTCTCCTTTTCTCCGTGTGGTGTGGTCTATTCCCTAAACCCTGAACCCTAAAACCCCCCTTAATTAATTCAAGATAACTAGGGCTCTTGGGTTTGAAGTTTCCCGTGTCGTGTGGCAGATCTCTGCTTCTTGTGGGTTTTTTTATAGGATTTCGGGGAGAGCAGCGACTGCCCGGAGGCGCTAAAGCCGAGCTTCCTAAAGCCCTAAGGGTAGGGTTTAGGGTTTCGGGTTAAATGTAGCAACCTGATTAAGAAACCCTGGCCCCAAAACCCAATATATTAGGGCTCATATAAAAACCATAATAAAAGCCCAGGGTTTCAGGTTTCTGTGCACAAGTTGTCTCCGTTTTCGCTCGAGACATCAGAACACCAGAGCAGAACTGGCTGGGAGGGTGGAAGGGGAAAACGAGGAGAAGGGTCATCTCATGTAACCCCGCCTTAAGCTTCAGGCCAACCGCCCCAAAAGCCACAGGCGCTACAGTAACAGCTGACTGAAGATTCTCTGCATCGTATATTTGGTTTGGAGACCTTCGGTCCTTCTGCCCGTTGTCCCCTCAGCTGGACTCTTGGCCGCAGCCGGGTGCGGTTGCAATGTCGAAGTGCGCTCACTTCGCGGATCAGTACTCCGAGCTGAAAAGTTTTGCGAGGAGCTTCCAGTATCTGAGCAGTGTGGTGCCCGCGAGGCAGCATCGCGTCGCATTGCAAATGGGCAGCGGGCAGCCGCTGCTACACCTGCAGAGGTGCCGACCAGTCGGACTGCTGTTCATGCTCATGCAGATTCATTTTCGAGTACATCGTGTTGCCGATTCCGTCGTCAAGGAGCAGCTGGAGCAGTGGAAGTGGTGTCGGCGGGGTTGGGAAGAGTGGTGCCAACTCTTCGACCCGTCGGAACAGCTGCAGCCTCCTAGACCGCCAGAGGGCGCAGAAAGCGGCAACGTGTCCTTCAACCGTTCGGGCCCTCTCCCCTGGGATCCGCCCTTTTTGAATCGTAGGGAGTTCCTGGCTCTGGAGAAGGAGCTCTTAGGGGCCATCCACGGCCACCTCCGCATCTCAAGCGCGCATACGCAAAAGAGTGGGAGCTTGCTACCGAAGGTCACGGAGCTGACGTGTGGGGAGCCCTGCAGTTTTTTAAAGAAAGAGCGGAAGGTCTATTCTCAGTATGGCCTGGATGGAATCTTGGAGCAGACCTTCAGATGTATTGGTGTGACAACAAAGGTCTTTGTGGAGATTGGAACACAGTACGGCGTGCAATGCAGCACCCGCTTTCTTCGTGTTGCCCATGGCTTCCGCGGGTACATGTTCGACGACAGCAACTCCGATGAGAGAATCGGCTTGCAGAAGGTCTTCATGAAGCCTACTTTCGCAGCTTCGCTGGTGAACTCGACGGTGCGAACAGGTTCTGCTCACCGAGGCATTTCTGGGATAGCGCCATCGCGGTTGGATCTGCTTAGCATGGATACCGATGGCATGGATTTCGTACTGTGGCGGTCCATGTGTCCCAGCATCCGGCCTCGGGTTCTGACGCTGGAAGCCGAGTGGGCGGGGACAGCGCGGCCCGACAAGGTCGCCACTACCAGGAGGATCTACGGCTTGGCACGTTCCTGCGGCTACGTGCTGGTCTACGTCGTCCTGCATGACATGGTTTTCGTGAGAAGGGACGTCTTCCAGCGCAGCCACTCCTGTCGGCCCTGGGACCGCAGCGCCGGAGATCTCAACTTCTTCTTGGCCCGCGAAGAGCGCCGAGCGCAGCTGGCCAGCGAACGAGAGCGTGCTGGAGGGCGGGAGCTAAACCTCTGGCGCTACGGCGGTTGCATCATGTAGCTGCATGCAGCGCCAAGAACACCCTCCCAGCGGCACTGTCAAAGAGGCGCGGCTGGAGATGTCCAGCAACGGAAGTTGGCCATTTGGCTCTCTTCCGATGGATCCAGAGAGAGCAGGGAAAACCCGGCTCGGCCGGAGGAAACCTACGCGGCTAGCAGCGGCTAGCATGGCCCCACGTGGTGGCTCTTGAGACAACTGCAATTCGACTGGGGCGAAAGACAGCAGCTGCAGAAGGAAGTATCGCGGAAACGCTTGAAGCCCAGCTGTAACACGGCAGGATTGCGATGCAGTACGCGCTCTTGTGCTACTTGAGGGAGGATAAGTTCGCATGCATTTATCTTGTCTCTGCTGCCACTTCAAACTCGATCGATGCCGTACTGAAAGAATCCATAAATATCGTTTCGCAGGCGGTATTGTCAGGAGCCACGAACCTTTGTTCTAGCAGTGACGGTCATGGGTGTCATTGTCAGTGTCTGTCTTTGTATCATTCTGATTATCATGAGTGTTGCTATGGCTTTTGCCATTGCGCCTGCTCCTGCTGCTGCTACAGCTACTACGACGACGACGTCATTACAACTACAACGAGCATTATTCACACCATCATCATCATCATCACCATCATCCTCTCCATCATCATCATCATCATCATCACCATCATCAACATAATCATGGTCATCATGATGATGATATCGTCATCATCATCATCATCATCATCATCATCATGGAAATCATCGTTGTCACATCAACGTCTGCATGAGAATCATTATCAGCTTCATGTTCATTCTCATCTTCATCTACCTCTTCGATTTCACTTTTTCACCACCACAGCCACGCATATCATCAGCATGATAGTCAGCACAAATGCGAAGCTTGTTCTTGGTAGGCCCTAAACTACAAACGGAACGTGAACATCCTTGGTATAGCACCCCGCCACCCTGATTCCGATGTCTTAGCTGTAGTACGCCGGCTTAAAGCCAACAAAACTGCTAAGACACGTCTCCAAACCCGCCCTCAGGCTCCTGGACCCTCCGACCCGAAGACCCGAACTCCAAAACCCACCGGGGGGCATTCTCTCTGTGTTGGTTCTTCCCCTAAACCCTACCCCTGACCCGCCCTCAATCCCAAAATGCTCTGCTTTGGGCTTTCTCAAAGAGCCGGGGAATCCGTGCCCCGGCGAACCCCAACGAAGAGTTGCGGGCCAGAGGCACGTCGGAAAGCTCGAGCTTTGGCTTGTAAAGTACATATGCATATACATATACACGCACAATGATATTGTTTATCCAGAAATCTCTTAGTATCTATATACATATATATATATATATATACACGTATAGAAAGATGGATGGCTGGCTGGGTGGAAGGGTGGATGGATGGATAGACCGATAGATCGATAGGTGTCTCTTGAGAAGCCTTGATGGTTTTGGTACGGGTTCAGGGTTTCAGTGAAGGTTTGGGCTTCTGCTTGGATGGGTCTGCGGTTTGTCGTGTTTTCAGGCGGGGTAAGGTCTGTAGGGTTCTGTTTCTACTTAGAGGTCCAGGGGACTGAGTAAGTAGGTTATAAATGGGGTTATAAGTACCCTAAATGGAGTTACCTCAACTATAACCCTACTTATAACCGACTTACTAAGTCCCCTGAACCTCCAAGTAGGGTTCTGTTTCTAGGTTGTAAGCAGGGCTGCGTTCGGACGGGAAGCTAAGCATACTCGACTTTTTAGCTCCCTTGCACATTCAAAGAAGAGTTTCGTGGTTCGGACACAACCATAGTTGATAGTCCTCCTGGTTCTGCTTTCTTTCGTATCTTTTGCTTCCCTGAGCACCGCACCGACCACAACAGCACACCTAATGTAGGGGCTTCAATAATTACCTAAACTATCTTGGGGGTTCCCTGTTCTAACTAAAGTATAATGGGCCCCAAAACCCTATTCTAATTATAAAGGCCCCTGAATTACCAGTGGTCACAGTAGAAGTGGGAGTAATCAGAGTAAAGACTCGAAATCCTCAGCTCTCAAGTTAAAGCCCCTTACACGCACACGCCCGGGACCCCGCACCCTAGGGGGCGACTTGCAGTGGCAGGGTTTCTTCAGAGGCTTGAGGGTCTGCGAGATTCGGGTCCAAGATGCCAAGATTCAAGGAGAATAGAAATCTGGATTGTGAGGTTCCTTAGTGTTCCTTGAAGAACTTATGCGATAGCATGCCCCAAAGCCCTATTCTACTGATCAAGGCCCTGTATCCGGGCTTTCGGAGTTTCGGGCTCCAGTGCGCCTCAAGAGCCAGGCGTTTGGAGGGCTTAGAAGAAGCGCAACATGGGGGTCAGAACAACTTGTGATAGCATCCCCTTCTTCGACTTATATCGTAATCGTGTAATGCGCCCCCCAAACCATATGAGAAACTGTGCTAACCCCTGGCCTTACAAAGAGCAAACCTTAATAGTTGAGGTCTAGTGTGGCTCAGCTTGAACATTGGTGCAGCCGATGTAATCCTTACGTCATGACTTTCAGGCTCAGGTGCGGTAGGGCATATAGTAAACCCCAACAAGTTGGAAAGCAGATGAAGGACAAATAGTGCTGGGATTCCCTATACAGTTCTCTTAAGGATTGAGGCTATTGGGTTTCCAAAACCCTAAACCCTAAACCCTAAACCCCGAAACCCTAAACCCTAAACCCTAAACCCCGAAACCCTAAATTGGGTTTCCACCTTTTGGGCTTCTACTGTAAATTGAGGGTCGTCGGACGAGTCTCGATCCTGCCTCGAGGCCGGCTTGCTGGCATGGTGCCGCGTTTCCTTGTTCTCTTGGCTTGGAGCTTAACATATATATATATATATAGATATATATATATATATACATATGTAGTATATATGTAGTATATATGTAGTATATATGTAGTATATATTTAGTATTTATGTAGTATATATGTAGTATATATGTAGTATATATGTAGTATATATGTAGTATATATGTAGTATATATATATATATGTAGTGTATATATATATATATGTATCTATATAGATCTTTTTGTGGCGTCTTCTCTGGAGCTTCCAGGGCTTTCGGCTTTGGGTTGGGGGGAAAGGGGAAAAATAGATAAAAGAAGGATTGACCGGCTTACACCCTGCTATGTTTTTTCACCACATTTTCATACCGTGCCCCCTCCTCTGTTTTTCTAAGGTTTATAAAACAAGTTCCCCACCTTATTCATTCGTCCACCTCTTTCATTTCATTCATATCCCCACCTCATCCATTCATCCACCTCTTTCATTTTATATTCCCTCGCCCCCTCTTTCATTTCATCCATATCCCTCGCCTCATCCATTCATCCACCTCTTTCATTTTATATTCCCTCGCCCTCTCTTTCATTTCATTAATAAACCTCACCTTATCCATTCATCCACCTCATCCACTCCACCACCTCATTCACTCCCCATTACATAGGCAGTTTAATCATTTTTGAATGACTTATTAACTATATCATATTTTAAACTGTTTTAAAGTATGATACATTAATTAAGAAAGGTGATATTCTAATGTTTCTGTTTCAAATCTATCAATTCTCTCAAACACATGCTCTCTAATTTCATCTCTTGTAATATTGAATGTTTGATTTATTAAAAAATAATCAAATATTTCTAATAAAATATGTTTCATTATTTCTTTCTTTTCTAAAGTAAAACCATTGTGTATATGTGGTTTATTATATACTTCATACCGCTTAAATCTTGAATTATAAGGAAAATTTATGACGATACTATGAAATATTACATAAACCATTTCTAAATTACTGATTTCATAACTTTTATTATCCTTAATAACTTTAGTTTTACCAATCAGATAAGATTTCATTATATTTTTTAGTGGATGACTTTTTCGTTTTATTATATTCTTAAAAGTTTGCTTTATACTTCTGTTATATATTAATTCATTTAGTTTTATATTGCTATTAGCATGTTTGTCAT